>OX155950.1:20891098-21048098 GCA_944548615.1 Micropterix aruncella
AAGCACATTTTCACTGATGTCAAAGTGCTCAATCGATTTCAGACAGGCAGCGACCACAGACTTGTCCGAGGAACGATCGTGTTAAACACGAAGCTGGAAAGGGCCAAACTTGTTCGAAAAAAGCCGAGCAAGCTGTATGTTCCAGATGGCATCAACTAAAGGTTTGAGAAATTCCTCGAGGAATCCCTGAGAAGAACAGCGACCGAACATTTCGAAGATGACCTCCAATCGAAATACAGCCGTTTTACAACGATCAAGCGAGTCTGCCGTCTCCGACTGCTTGATCGTTGTAAAACGGCTGTATTTCTTGAGTCTACCGTCTTACCGAATGCTTCACTTTCGGAGCCATTCAATTCAAATTTGGGAAATGTTGGGCCTACGAAGGTTGCGCTACATACGTCTGATCAAAGCTCATCGAGGAAAAATGTATTTGGCGAGCAATCGAGAGAAGTATCTCTAGTTGGCGTTGTTGCTCTCCAAATTAAGCCGATACATGGGCCAACTTCAACGTTACAAATTGAGCTGGTACCTTAGCAGTTTTCAGCAATACAAATTAAGCATATGGTACCTCCATCCAGCCCAAAAGTTTCATATCTCTCTGTAGATGATGACGAACCGCGGGAGGACAAACACACTATTTTTCCCCTAATATGCCTTATCCCTTTGCAAGGCTGGGCCAGAAAGAGAAACTCAGCAAAATAGTAAAAAGTTAGGTCAGCTGTCTCAACAGACACTACTGTCAAAGACGAGTTAGTTGATATTAAAGTTTACAGACAGAAAAAAGTTCCGAAACCTGTTATTAAAAGAAAAAAAAACATTAAAAACTGTCAAAAAGAGAATATAACAACAAGGCAAAGAAAAGCAAAAACAAAAAGCTGAAGATTAAGCAGAAAGAGAATGTAAAAAAGAATGACCAGGAAAAGTGTCTTTTGGTATGTTTTATGAAATGTGAATATGAATGAGTGCAAATCATAGACGAACGAGGAGAACTTTTCTACATTTGTCATGTTTGTCACAACTGAGATATGTTTAAGTATTTTGTTTGTTGTTGCAATTTCTACTTCAAATTGTTTTTGTCTCGCCTTATATTTTAAAAGTCATCAAAATGTGAGACATAGATTAATAATAAAGTTCAATTTTAGTAATATTTAATAAAGTATCTTCATAACACGTTTTTTTAAATATTTTAATTACCAATTCCAAGGCGTTTCAACTAACCGAGATAGTTGTTTCAACTCACCTCGTTACTAGAGGACTTTAAAAAAAACGACTTGCTGACTTAAATATTTTTTTTACAGATTCTATAACTTTTGTAACCATTTCTAGTACAAATACGATTAGTAGATAAAAAATGCTTCGATTTGACATTAGTTACATGCGAGTCTGCTTTCTGATTGCTCGATATGTATAAATTGGTGATGTGTATAAATTGTTACAACCTTGAACAACATTTCAAATATTCCTAAAATGTTTATTACGATTACACAACGGAGATTTACGAATCGTTTTCCTACTTCTGCCCTGTATTTAAGGGAATATACATATTGTCTAAGTTAGGTAGCGTTTGTAAATATTATCGCTAGCGGTAGCGCGGAGCGTGACTCCGAGCCGGGACGCAAGATTTATGGTGGGGGCTTGTTTAATGCAAAATATTCGGCCGGCCCGCGATGATTCCGTTATTTCCCGACAGGGCTCTACGTGTAAAACGCCAAAGTGTGAACGCAGATATATTGCAATAAGTTTTGACAAGCGTAACAAAATTATACGCGCCGCTATAAATGTGTAAGTAGGCCGCGGCGCCGAGCTATTTGTAAATGGCTGCCGAGCAGAAAGTTCGTGAGGCGTCCTACGCTTTCGTCTCTGCTACCGTCTTTATTTCTCTTCTTTGTTGGATGGTTCCGGTGTCTTTGGAGTTTATTTTTTAACGCTACTTGGTTCTTATGTCGCGAGCAAAGCCAGATACCTATATATATATTCATAGAATTTCAGATGTGGTTATTAGTCAAATCATGTCATGTCATATCATTTGTTTCGTATAAAAAAACCATACATGTTAAGTTAATGTTTCCTAATCGCTACTCTAGCCTATATCTCCCAATAAAGATGGGTTGAATATTACCACATTTACGATGCTATGCAGCCAAGCCATATTAGAATCGAATTGCCGGTCATTGAGAGCATAGGAAAAGATCGTAGTCTGTCGTCGTACGTGTCAAGCGCAAGATATACGTGTCCGGGGATTTATCGGAAATTTGTTTCTTTGTCTTCTCCAGCCAATTTTGGTTCACCAAAACTGGCTATTGTGCAGAGACGAAACGGTATAACCGAATTAGAGAGTGCTGCATACGTAAAGGTTATATAAAGTTATCGTTACTGTAGTAGCCGAAAACGACTTTAAAATTTTAAACATTACGACAAAGAATAACATTTTACTTGACCTCTCGCTGCCTGCGAGGAGTGACTTGAAAATACTGCGAGTTGAAAATCGACGTGCACCCCAAAGTCGCGAACTCAATTTGTCTCGGGTATTGTATTATTAATGGAGTTATTGCCAATACATCAGACAATATATTGCCAATCATAATATTACTGAATCGAAATATAATGATACTTATCGGTCCGAGAAAAATTCTTTAACAGAATAATAGGCCTTTTTACTAAAAGAAGCTTTCATGCGTATCATTGGAATCAATCGAGACATAAAAATCTAAGCATACACCGCTGCGTTCTCACCATGTTATCTCCATTTTTTAGGGCTGTCTGTGCTGCCATACGGTGCGCAGTTACGGCCAACCTGACTAGTGCTAGTTAATAAACCTTTATTAGTTGATTGGTCACCTGACAGCTTACTATCATCCACTTCTGTTATTGATGGTTTCATCTGACCTTAACATTTAAAAGGAAGAAATAGGGGTGGGGGGATAGGAACAGGACAAATGTTTTTTGGTAAGTCTATTCTACCACACAAAGGAGAAAAACTTACTTGCTATCACTAAAGCAGATTTGATCTTCGTGCCTAACTATTTCTTCGTGTATTGATAGCTAAGCAAGTAAAGTTTGACATGCTTAGGTATCTATAGTAATTCCGCTGAGTAGCCATTTTTATCTTGAATCCTAAATATTTATCCAACGTTGAGCTTCCTTTCTTTTCTTTGTGAAGGATCTTCGTTGCTATTCCACTCCAATAGTGTATTTTTACTCTGTTAGTCAAATGGCATATTCCTCGCTATTCCTTCTTCTTTGCGTTTATTTTATTATCCGTAATTGTTAGTGACTTTAAAGTTCCAGGATATTCGCAGCGTCATACAACATCTCCACGCTATTCCTGTCCAGTCTTACTTGATAGTAATTTAATTTTAGCTTACTTCACACCGACTTTGCCAATGTATTTATCAAAATTGTCTATGTGGTATACCCTGCAAAATTGTATTCTGTGGTGATGAGAGTCAGGCATAATGGTATCATCGTTTATATTGATTAGAAATCAGGGTATTGCATGGATCCTAGACTAAAAAATATATATTGTATGACTAATTTCAAGGGGTTACACGGTCCAATATCACATTAACAACGTACGTAAGAATAACACCTTCAAATTTAGTAAATAATTAAATAAGTGGGAGCTTTTACCATAAAAAGACACTTAAATCTCCTGGAGTAATATTGCTTTCTTTTTGAAACGTATTTTGCCTAGTATTGTAGAATTCGAGTTTGATTTCGGCTATTTCAAGATGCCACATTTCTAGGCTTCCATGCTAAAGCATTCATCCAAAACCCTATTGGTGAAGCTTCACTGTCTATCTGTTTATCTTTCTGGACTTACGATGTGTGAAAGAAAATTATGCCGGCTACTGTTTTGCAATAATTTCGATTTATTTTTATACATTAATACTATTTAATTAAGAGTAGTTCCCTTTTTACAGCTATATATCGACGAAAGAAGGCGTTCTTTGCAGTCTCTTCTTAACAGTACTAGAAGGCTTCAACTGGAATCGCCTTCAGCTCCTCAGTTACGGTCCTTTGGATGTTGCCAACAGTACCAAGACGACGTTCTTTTAAATGAGTAAACTATGGGAACAAAAAAATGGACTAATGTCATGCGAATAGAGGGGTAGTCACATAACAAGAATCTCTTTATGCCCTGTTCAGTCGTTAGGTATTTGGCACCACCTTGGTATGAACCTTCCTCATGCCCAAATCTCGAATCAAAATCTTATTAATGATAAAGCGATTCAAATTTAACTCCATACTCAAAAGCACCAATATCTGTCAACGGTCTGAGGTCACAAGATCCCTTACTTGTTACACCTTTATCTCAGTTTTTTAAATTGAAAACCTCCCTGAGCGAGGTTTGTCTTTCTTTGCTTCTGTGCCCTCCAAAAATGCTTTTTGCAATCAAATAAACTTAGGCTCTTGATAAGGAATACTCCTGATGGGAATATACTGCAACTAATCGTAGGTCAAACTCGCTGGTTCGCCAAGCTTAATACAAAATTTTAGGGTATAATTTTCCTCTTCTCTTCTTCACTAATCAACTTCACTGATCGTCATCTCTACAGGCGCGTAGTTATCACACGCGGTTGAGACTTTTACTATGCGTGTATTAGGGACTGGCGTATAAGCTATGTGAAGGGGAAGCTCGAAGAGTTGCAAGATCGCTCTCAGTGATGCCTGTCTCGTTTCTTTTATCTCACATCTCGCATGGTACCGTAGATTATCTTGGCTAGTTTAAAGCTAACGGGAAAATATTTGGCATAGTGCTCAAGCGTAGTCTATAAGTAAAAAAAAACTAAGTAGTTCTTAATGTTAGCTGAAAAGGAACCATTGATTTCTCGTCGATTGAGTAGTTTAGGAAAAATACAAACAATTAGGTTCAATTAAACACAATCTACATATAGTGTTGCATTTTAGGACAAGGTTGCCTTAAAAAACTACAGACTGAGTAAGATATTTTCAACAGAACCATTTTTTATACAGTTTTTTTGAGTTCTTTATTGTGGGAATTATTAAAAAACATACAATGTTTAATTAACAAACTGCCCAGAGAGCATACTACATTTTGTTTCAGAAGAAACTTCATAAAGAAAAAGCTATATAAGGCGCAATCAGTAAAACTAAAACTATCAACAATTAAAATAATCAATATCAGAAATGATCAAACACAAGCAATATTAATTTAATTATTCGCAGAACGATGGAGTAGTTGCTTATATTAGTGACAAATTTAATGGCAAATTATCAGTAAATGAGGTTCGACTGAACGGGGCAAACTGTTTAAACATACAACTAAATAATGAAATAAATATTATAGCACTCTACAGAAGTCCCTCGACACATAATATATCACCATTTTTGATAACCTTAGATGATCTACTAAAAACGCAACATTGTCAAAAACATTTAATTTTGACTGGAGATTTGAACATTTCAATCAAAGGCAAGAAACATCCTCAGGCCGATGACTATCTAGATTTGCTTACTGTTCACGGTCTCAGATGCTTAGTAACCGTCCCGACACGAGAAATCCACACTTCTAGCAGCTGCATTGACCATATTATGTGTCGGTCAAATAACCCTTCTTGTACTGTTATATTTCAAACCGCTATTACTGACCACCATGCTTTATTATTTAAACTTTTGGGTCATACAATTAACTCTAGGAAAGCCACAACATCAATAACGAAAAATACAGCTGATTATGAAAACATCAAAAAAACAATTTCCAATACTGATTGGTCGCAAGTCTATAATGCCCCAGATGTTAACATGGCATCTCAAATATTCGTTAATAAGTTGACTGGTATAGTAATTGAAAATAGCTCTGCTAAAACCGTTAAAATTCAGCATAACCAGAGAATATTAAAGCCTTGGATCACAAAAGGTCTAATATTTTGCATTCGTCGACGAGATAAGCTTCACCTAGCATCGCGACGTAATTCTGACAATTTATTATTAAAGGACAAAGCGAAAAAATACAGAAACTTATGTAACAAAATAATTCATAACACCAAAGTAAGGTATTATAAAAATAAAGTCATTGAAGCTAATAGTGACCCAAAGAGTCTGTGGAAAATCATTAATGAGGTTGGAAATAGAACCAGTCCTAAACATTTAATCGATTGTATAAATACAAATTCTGAAATATTAAATATTGATAAAACTCCACAAAGACTAGCAGACTAAGTAAATTATTATTTCGCTGGCGTTGGTTCAAATGTGGCCACAAATATAATGAAAAGGTGTGGGACTGCGAGCACAAGTCCATCTCTTACAACAAATAGACTACCAGTATCTTTGTATTTACGAAGGACTACGCCAGAGAAGTTGCGGATGTAATATCATCTCTGAAAAATAATTCCTCTGCGGGTACTGGTAATCTAAATGCACACATTTTCAAATCATCGAAACACATCCTATGTGGGCCTATTGCGCATATAATCAATGCAAGTTTTAAAGAAGGAATCTTTCCATCAAATCTAAAATGCTCAAAAATTATACCCATTTTCAAAAGCGGAAATAAAGATGAAATTATAAATTATAGACCAATCTCATTGCTAAGCAATTTATCTAAAATAATAAAAAAAATCGTCAAAAGAAGACTTTTAAAATATCTGGCAGAGAATGAGATTTTGTCTAAAAACCAATTTGGTTTTCGTGAGGGCATGGGCACAACAGACGCAATTGCGAAGGTGACAGATGAAATATATGATAGCCTGGACAAAGGTAATAAATGCTTGGCTGTGTTCCTAGACCTTGCAAAGGCTTTCGATACGGTATCGCATGAAAAGCTACTTATGAGGTTGAGAGATGTTGGTTGTGAGTCCATCACGCTAAACTGGTTTGAAAGTTACCTGACAGACAGAAAACAAATTACATCGATAAAAAATGTCACCAGTAAGCCAGAATCCATATCATTTGGTGTTCCACAGGGTAGTGTTCTTGGACCTATTCTATTTCTAGTTTATATGAATAAACTGTGTGATTTTGTCGGTAAAACAGTATCCTTTGCAGATGACACAGTAATTCTATTTGAAGGCCATAATTGGAAATATACTTTTAGTGAAGCTAATAAAGGACTAAATATTGTAAGGGAATGGCTGGATAATTCTTTACTAAGTCTTAACATAGATAAAACTAAAGTAATTCCTTTTAGTATCAATATGAGAGGCGAACCGTCATCGGACCATATCATTAAAATACATACTTGCAATGATCAAAGTCATTGCAGTTGCCCGTCGCTGGATAGGGTAGAATCCATTAAATACCTAGGAATAATTATAGATAATCGTCTAAGGTGGCAGGATCACATCGAGTTACTAGCTTGCAAAATCAGAAAATTGGCTTATGTCTGTAAAGAGGTGAGGAATGTCTTTAGTCCAAGAACGCTAAAAAGCGTTTACTATGCTCTTTGTCAAAGCCTTCTGTATTATGGGATAATTGGCTGGGGTGGATGCGCACAAACCATCATATCTCCCCTGAATGTTGCACAAAAATGCATTTTAAAAATTGTTTCGCGGAAACCGTATCGATATCCTTCAAAGGCACTTTTTAAGGAGTACGAGGTTCTGGATACTATACAATTATATTTAAAAACTGCATTATCATATTTAAAATTTAATACAAAATTGATCGCTACCCAAAAAATAATCAATACTAGAAACTCCTGTAATGGGAATGTAATGATACCCAAAATGAAAACCACGTTTGGACAACGATCATTTCGATTTAGTGCCTCAAGATTTTTCAACGCCCTTCCGGAAAACATTAAAACTGAAGAAAATGGGAAACATTTTAAAAAACTATTGACAGCATGGTTTTTAAAAGAGGAAAATCAACACATTCAGAATGAATTAAAGATAATTATTTAGTTAATAATTGCGATAAGAATATTTAAACATACGTTTTTTTTATATTTTAATTTTTCAACAATTTGTACCTATTCATTATTTTATTTTATTTTATTTCATTTAATTTAATTACGTATTTGATTACAATTGAATTTTAATTATATTTTACGATTATTTGTTTGATTTAAGTTTATATATTTATATTTCTGATGATTATTATTATTATTATTTAGCACTACTTTAATTAGTTTTAATTTAATTTAATTTAATTTACATAATTTTAACATTAAATATTGAGATACTTTCCATTTTTATAAATTGACAAAAATACGACATTATATCATTCTAAAATTTTTCATTTCTATTAAGCAATTGATATTCTAAAAAGTGACAATCAATTTGCATTTTTATTAATTCTGATTATTCTAATGTTAATTTTGTTTTATTTATTATTTGGATTAGATTTAGTTTTATTTTATTTTATTTTTATTTTAAAAAGATTTGAATTTTCTATTTTTAATTTTATTTTTTGTAGACTATTTTAATAATTAGTTTTATTTGATTGTGTCTAGAAATATATGCATTGTTAATAAATAGTAATCATAAAGCACAAAGAAAATTGCTCAAGTCTGCCTTAGAACAGGGTCAGGCCTAGTTAGGCGACTTTCGGTCATAACCATGTCTCAGTCATAATAAGAATCAGTTTTCTGCTATTGCCTCATTTACATACAGTGTGACATGGCAAAATGTAATAGTTAAATTTTGTAATACCTACTCTAAAAAAAAAAAAAATAATAATCATCAATAATCACATAATCAATCAAACTAATTTTTATAATGTTTTGTCCAAGAAGAATCTAAATACATTGTAATTACATTTAAATATAAGATACCATATAACTAAAACAATCAATAAAATTATTAATTCAAGTTAAAACAATCAACAAATGAAATAATCAGTATACGCATTACATTAAAATAAAGGGGCTGTAAAAAAAGTCATTTTGTAAAATTTATAAATTCCTCAATAGAGTAAAACGTATTGGCGTAAACGTATTTAAGTTCCCAAAATTTATCCAAAGTCCGTGTGCACGGGCGAAGACGTTTCGTGGCGGAGACGACTACTGTGCTTAATCTTTGACTATGGACTTTGGCAAGCATGAATCCTTTTCTTAATAAGTTACGCAATCATCGAAGTATGAATCAGACTCGCCGTCTCCACACGTACGTTGGATAAATATGAGCGGTATAATTTTTACTGGCTTTGTTTTGAAATATGATTTTTTTCATATGGTTTCTACATATGTGAATAATTTTTGTTTGCGTCTAGAATATTAATTAATTACGCCGGGGTGTTTGCATTTTCCAATATCAGAAAGCAACTAACTAGACTTTAAACTCTGACGTAAAATTTCTTAATAGAATTTGATAATAATAGAAAAAAATTGTACACAAATAAGACCATTAGATAAATGCGAAATATCGCGGTTTTTATAACCGCACGCACATCGCACGGAGGCGGGCGCTCCGGGGTTTCCCTGTGCCCACATTCCACAATACAATTTAGTGCCGGCAACATTTATAAACCTTTCATTAACCTTAGTACGGGGTCCCTGATTGAATAGATTACAAAAAGCCACGAGCGAAGGGTTGAAATGGCGCGGAAGAAAGGGTATAGCCACACGCTAACGAAGCAACAAAAGAACACCTTTTGTGCACATCGTGATGGATTAACATGTGGCAAAATCACGGATCATTAATTATGATTTCGTCCGCGAAATTTGATTGCCAGCCGTCCGCTAGAAGGCTGGCAGATATCAGATGGAGAGTTGAAATCTCAACGGTGTCCTTATTAACAGACTTCAAAATAAGGAGGATGTTATCAATTCGGTTGTATTTTATCTCTGCCAATTATGAACCGATTTGAAAAATTCTTAATTTATCTCAAAGGATATACTTGCAGATTGGTCCAATTACAATCAAAATCCTGTTCTGAGAATGGGATTCATGAGGAATTGAGGGAACTCCTTAAATACTATCATATGAAGTTGAAAATGTACATGTTGATTCAAATCCGATGACAATGTATTTTTTATGGTAAGCATAACCTGATTCTACCTATACCCTGGGTTGGCTCTTGACGAGGGGACTCCTCATGGGTCAACAGCACAGATGCGAAATTTTGTATACTCTTTCAGTTATGATA
The DNA here is from genome assembly GCA_944548615.1 of Micropterix aruncella. NCBI lineage: Eukaryota > Metazoa > Arthropoda > Insecta > Lepidoptera > Micropterigidae > Micropterix > Micropterix aruncella. The sequence goes on from OX155950.1 coordinate 20,901,152, forward strand.
GCTCGTTCTAAGTTTCACCATAACATGGCTGCTGCACCCAGGATTGGCTCCCGACGAGGGGACTTCTTAACGGTCAACTGTACAAACACGAAATTTTGTATATGCATTCAATTACGATATCCGTTTTAAGTTTCACCAAGACAGATCTGCGGCACCCAGGATTGGTTTCCAATGAGGGAACTCCTCAATGGTCAACAGCACAGACACAACATTTTGTATACGCATTCAATTATGATAGCCCGTTCAAAGTATTACCATGACATAGCTAGAGTCGGTTATTTTTTGTTAAAATTTTGTGTATTATTTTAACTTTGAGATGAAAATTAAGAAAAATCGGAAGGAATTTACAATCATACTTTTAGTTCAAAAATGGAACTAGTCCTCTTCACAAAGGAGGTAAATATATGAATGCCGGGACTCCAAAACTCCCTGGTGTGACAGTATACCATCAAAGGAAATCAAATTAAAAAAAATACTTCCACCTAAATTATATTGCCTACATTTCAATAGAAAATATTAGTTCCCTATTTTATTTTTTTCCGAAAGTTTTTAGGACTTTCTCCCTTGGAAAAATCAAATTAAATAAAGCAAAGTATTTTTTTTCTCATGTTATTTTTTTAAATTCTCTTTCTTCAATTCCTTTGAATGGTTCAGTTGAAATGAAAACACATGAAACAGAAAAAAAACAAAAAATAGGTTATGGCAAGTGACAAAAAACATACTTTAGTTTTCGTATAATAATATATGTAGCAAGCGAATCTGAGAAATAGGTATGTCAGTTATATTAACTGCCATATTTTTGGCTTAATATTCAAAAATTAGATAAATCCTTGTTTTTTTTTCATTAGATTTCTCAATAACAATACTTGTTTAAAATATACCAGACAAAATATATAGCGGTTTATATAAGCCGGTTTTATATAAATTTGTGTAAAATGGTTAGGTATATAAATATTTTTATTTTTTTTCGATATGGTAATATAGCTGAAGTATCACGTCCGTTCGTAGAGGTAGGGCAGTTATCACCAGATATTTTTATCATTTGAATAATCATTAATTTTATAATATGATTTTTCCAATGTAGGTCTTCAATACGAAGGTTGAATGGTTTTTCTGTCAACTATAATTTCCCTGAATAATTTTATTGTAGAAACGATACCACATAATGCTATGGAAAATACCCTTCTAGAAGATGTTGCCTTGTGGGAAAAAAATGTCACATAAATAAAGTTCACAGCTATTTCAATCTGATTTAGCAGTCCCAGCTGTCGGGATCTCTCTATATATTAAAATATTAGTACAATAGCTAGTTATAATCCTAAGCAACAAATTAAACTAGAAAAGCACACTGAGAACAAATGCAGGAGAGCAACCAACTGTGGATTTCTGGCAATGCAGAAGATTTATGAAATTAATACGTATGTTTTTTTCTAGAAATATATTGTCACTATATACGGTTACCATACGACCAATGTTATTTTATGAAGCGATAGTGGGGAGGTGCAGAAATGATATTGAACAAGTTGTAAAAAGTTAATATTTGTACAGATACTCACATTGGTACCACTGACGCCACGAGTAGGGCACAATAAGGTTATACTAGGGCTATAACCTCTAGAACTTTAAATTAAAGAAGATTCAGCACAAAAAAACTCTGAAAGATAAAACAAGATTTTTTTTAATCTGGAAGTTAAAAGAAGATAGCACACAAAAAATATATAGCAGACTTTGGATGACCTACTACGAAGATGGATAGAGATAAATGAAAGAATTTCAGGAAAGGTCTGGTCTGGATAAGTCTATAGATAATTCGGATAGCGAGTTAATAAAAAGACGTCAGATACAATAATTATTTACACCGAAAGTTCAAAGACAAATAAGGGAACTAGTGCGGATAATGGCAATCTTGGAGTAAGAAAGATAAGAAGGTTCCCTAGGGCTCAGCTTATACTATTTTCCATGCGGAAAGCGTAGATATAATAAAGACTACAGGATAAATAGATTAAATCAAATTAAAGTCAATGGACATACATATAGTTACAAATAGCAGATCGGTGCTTCTAGCGCTCAAGAGAAATATATCACAGGAAAACAGAATAGGTATATCTCACATAAGTGAAGGCGTACAAAGTAATGAGACGAAATGAAAACAGATTGCATCGTCATATCCACCTATCTGACAGGAGCCCAATTTGGTAGAATGGTACACGAGGAGGACTGCCTTGTATAACAGAACGAATGAGTGAATAAAGCATAGGTGGATAGAAAGAGATGTTATGCAATCAAATTGAGCAATTAGGGAACCCGCAATAAGATTAACGAATTGCTGCCTGATACTATCCAGGGATAACTTGAAGTAAACCGTGGGCTTGTTACCTGGGGACTGCCGACTTAACAAAGATATGTATTAACTAGAGAAAGAGGACGACCCTGTTTGCAGGGAATGCGGTAAAAAAGATTTGCCGGCCGAGCATGCTATATTTACATGCCCTGTTTAGGCTGTATGTATAAGAGAGAAGATAATAGGCATATATAAAGATGCTATGGCTAAACTGAGAGGCCTTGGATTCTGAGTCTGTTTTCCCAGGTGATCTGGTTACAGGATCTATAGCATGGACTGACAGTCAACATATAAATAAATGAGGGTAAGCCGTAATTGCCCTAAAATATTATTAATGTGTGCTTTATCCGGTTGGTTTAAAAAACTTAAAGGGAGAGACTCTGATGCCCAATGGTGTTACTGCCATATTTATCTTAAAAAAACGTTGACACACTAAATACAAGTCTTAAAATGATGAAAAAAATGAGCACACTAATAAAAAGTGGATTCAAGATGAATGGTAGTCCTTATGTCAAAAACTATTACCGTTTAAGAGTAAAAGTGACATTTTTAATTCACACAATAAAAGGGGAATTTGAAATTTGGCCAGAGTATAGAAGATTTTGCATTAATAATTAATTGGAGTCAAAGAATAAGAAATCCAAAAATCGCTAGAAGTTTAAAACCTTATGGAATTTTGCCCCCAATACATTAAACCTTCCATAGAAATACAATAGACAAAAAGCAAGGGTGTACGCCTACCGAGCATTTCATATTTCGTCTCCAAATAAATATTATTTGCAAAATCTTATATAATCTGGCCAAATTTTGAATCCTCATCATGCTCTGTAAATTTAAATGTTTAACATTTCTTTGCTTCGAATATAACAGTTTTTTTCAAAATAGATATCAGCATCACTGATAGGCTATCACTGATCATGAAACCAATCTTTATTAGCTCATTTTTTATAAAATTTTGGAATGCGTATTTTCTGTGTAAACGAAGTTTAATAAAAATGGCAGGTGCTTGGACCCCAGATTTTAAAATATATCGAAACACAGAGGGTTCTCATGTATGAGACATGTGCACCGTGTACAAGGCGACTTCGCACACATAGATGTATGATGGTGCCTGGTTCTATACCAATGTAAAACTTAGCACAATGCGATGTGCCGTTGCAGATATATAACTCTTCGGTGCCGTCTAAAATATTGACTTCATTTACTTTAGTTATGACTTAGACCTACACAAATCAGAGTTATCATCAACGTTATCGTTGATGATAACTTATCGAAGAGTAGATATGTAAAACCTACAGACCTTAAAGGCATAGTTGGTTGTGCGATTTCACCTCACTTTGAGTAGCTAGCATAATAATATGGATATATAGGTTTTACTTACTTACCATTAATTTTTGTTTGTAGCGATTATGAACTTTATGTGCAACAATAATCATGTTCAGGCCTTTTCTTTGTACATTACTTAATATATAAACAACTAAATCATATACATGTTATTCTAAAAGGCCCTGACAAAAAAATCCTCAATTATCACATATATTCTGTGTCATCTCAGTAACTGCGAATCCAACGCACTACCATTATCTACTAATAATACGTTTACCATAAACAGACTGTTAATTAAATTTAAATTTCACAATTACTTAATCTTCATGTTCCATAATTCGCGGCGGCGGCGAAGCTAAAAATTGCATTGTAATGCTGTAACGGATTATTACCTCGTCAAGTTTCACTTTTCAGCCGGGGGCTTAAAGTATGAATAATGACTTATCTTTCTTCAAATAATGTTTCAAACCATGCATGAAATATGAAGCATGTTTTTGCAGCGTCATTGTCGTTATTTTCAGCGGCACCTTGTAACAAAAAGTCATTAGGCTTTCAGGGCTGACATTTAATGGCTTTCATTTTCAATTGCTGACATTTAAAAATACAGTTTAGTTAGCACAAGTCTAGTTTTCGCTTAATAGCGATATTAATATGTACTTATGTATATATCTGTATATCTACGAGTATATATAAAAATGGATGTGGTATATCTGTCTGTCTGAGCTTAATAGACTTCAAAACCGCTTGACCCATCACCATGAAAGTTGGCAGGTTGGAAGGTTTTTATAATATCCGCTTTGTTGAACTTACTAATAGATCTGCAGCACATCAACTTCAAAACCGCTCAACCGATCGCCATGCAAAATGGTATGCATAGATATTTAGCATGGATAATATTTTAGCGCTCTTCACTTTGTTGCAACTCGCCATTAGATGGCGCCACTAGATAATACGTTCGCGCTATTCACTTTGTTATAGCTCGCCACTAGATGATGCTGCAGCACATCTACTAACTATACCGTTCAATCAATAGGCATGGAAATATGTATACATAGGTATTTGAGGATAGATACTATATTTGCCCACGACTTTGTTATAACTCACCACTACATGGCGCTGCAGCACATTAACTTCTATTACGTTAAACCGATCGCCATGACAATTGGTAGACATAGGTATTTGAGTGGGGGTAATATTTTCGCGCTATCTACTTTGCTATGACCCGCCATTAAATGATGCTGCAGGACATCAACTACCATACCGTTCAACAGATCGCCATGAAAATTTTATAAATGCGAAATAGGAAGGTGAAAAGACTAATAAACCGACGTGATTATTAAAATAAAGATAGCTAATGGAACGGTGCATTTCCTCTCTAATCGCAATATATTATAAACTAAATTAGTTTATATTATATTGTGATTTGCGAATTTCAATATAAACTAAATTAGAAATTACAAATATTTCGTCATTTTCGGTTTGATTTAGCAACATTTAGTTGATGGCAACCAAAACACGAAGCAGCGCAGATTTTATTTGAAGTAATGCGTTTTGAATGCGACCGTCGACAAACAAACGCCTGTTGGGACGTTTCCAAATACTACCCTATGCGCTTCCAAATGGAGCACATGGGTATTAAACCGAAAAGGCTGATCAAAATTTTATTTTATCAATTCATGAATTACTTTTTATTTATCACTTTATGAATTACAATTTATGAATTCCAATTTATGAATTCCAATTTATGAATTCCAATTTATGAATTCCAATTTATGAATTCCAATTTATGAATTCCAATTTATGAATTCCAATTTATGACTTCCAATTTATGAATTCCAATTTATAAACAGAAAGAGTTACTTCGGATAAATTAATGGATTGGGTGAAATTCGCAGTTACTTTTAATTTTTGCTCATTGGTTTGATCTACGTTGGAAGTAGGGGTCTTGCGGGATGAACGCGAAATATTTTAATTGCAATTGCAATAGTTCATTCAGTCAGTGATCAAATTTACTTGTAACTTTAAAAAATATTTTTTAAATGGATAATATACAACTGGATATGCACTACATACAACTTAATTTCTTCTGAATTACATCTGAAGCTTAAATTCAAATAAAGTAACAAAATTTCAGAAACACAAAATAATATAAACCTTGCTTCTTCAATGAAAATCCAAAGGTTTTTGTTATGCTGAAGGATGTTTTAGGGAAATAATCTTTCTATACGATAATGAAATAATGAAATCTTTAATATATGACCAAATTATAATGCAGAAATTTGCCGATATATTTAACGATATTTTTTTCCTGGTAGTTGAATTGTAAATCTCCAGAATATTCCATTGCCTTTGAAATAATGTCGTAGTTACCAATGAAGATATAACTCGTATTTCTGAAATGAAGGTGTACACGATTGATCAAGTTAATATATTTTTGTTATACTTTTAACATTAAATAGATATTTTAATAATAAATAAATAGGTTTGGATGTTCGTATTGATTTCTAATTTATTGCATAAATGAAAAATATGTTTAAACAGTATTTGCATAATGATGGAATGAACATTTTATTTCCCCATATCGATGATCATTATGGTGTAAACATTGATACATGATGATAAAATAATTATTATTAACTTAGTGAGTCAAGTACCCCGCGATTAAAACGAAATCCGCAAACCGTCATATATAAAGCGTATTGTTGAAAAGTCACTGTTTCTATATATAAGAAGGCGTAAAAGCTATATCCTAACTATTGAATTTAGACAGTAGTTAAAGAAACCGTACTATTCATATTTAAACATCATCCAAAGCTAGCAGTCAGGCGAATTAAGACCAAGAAATGTTGACATAATGATGTTTGAGGAGTTAATTTGAGAAGTTAATTTGAGAATATGTATTAGAGAAATTAGTGGTGATTATATACGGTAAATTCGAAAAGTATGGACTACCTCGAAATAAAAATGTTGCAAAGAAGATATTAACTTATTAGTTTTCAACATATGTCGCTACTACAACAACTATCCACCCCCGAGGCCGGCTGTGGAGATTTTAGAACACCTTAAAAAAATATTTTTCTTGAATGCTGTTCAGAACCACCGTCTTACTAGCTTTTATTGATGAAACATCCTCTAAGATCTTTAGTTGGAGAGTGGTATTGTTTGGGGAAAAGCGTGAAATCCCCTGGGTAATAATCAGGCGAATATAGGGGTATGTTCGGAAACCTAAGCCTTTAATTTGGTAAGATCTGGCGTACAAGAATGCTGATATCGGACTTCATGTTCGATATAACTAATTTGATGCGAATTGGCGTAATACTTAACGGTAGGTTATTATTTATTATTATTATTATTTATTCCGTAGTTGGCGATTGAGGAGGGGGTCGCCTTCGCAGCCAATACGATGCTGTCGGTGAGGCTTGATCTCATACTCCGTTCACGATTCGCTTCCATTCTTGACAATTTTTTGCCACGTCTCGAGCATCCCTAGCCGATAATCGTTGATTCTTAAGGTCGTCTTTGATGTTATTTAGCCAGGTTTTCTTCGGTGCCGATCGCTTAATTCTCCATTCTGTCGGTCGGTCTCGCCAAAGAAGTTTACGTGGCAAGCGATTATCGTTCATTCGGCAAACATGGCCGAACCATCGTAGCCGACATTTTTGCACATTCAACATTACGGGTTTAAAGACTTTCAGTTTACTTATTATGTTCATTTCTTTAAATGTGCTAATTAAAATAAATAAAACTAAACTGAAGCTGAACTAACTAGAAAGGATTTAGGATAGAAGATATTAAATTACATTTTATACGAACCTTCAAGGCAGCTTTGATACGAAATAAAAACATCAACAGTAGCTATATATATGTTGTATATATGTTGTAACTGTATATATGTTGTACGTTGGAATATGATATTGGAGACTAACGCCGTCGTCTACCCTAGACAACGGCGGCTTAAAACATCGGGTGCTACAAACTTCACGTGGTAAATGCCTTTTAACCGACTTCAAAATAAGGAGGAGGTTATCGATTCGGTTGTATCTTTTTTTGTTAATGTTTGTTACCTCAGAACTCCTCAAATATTATCATATGAAATAGAAAATTTACATGTTGGTTCATTTCCGATGACAATTCATTTATTTTATGGTAAGCATGACCTGATTCTACACCCTGGGTTGGCTCCCGACGAGGGAACTCCTCAACGGCCAACAGCACAGATCCCATTTTTTAAATACTCATTCAGTTATGATAGCCCGTTCTAAGTTTTATCATGACATGGCTGCTGCACCCAGGGTTGGCTCCAGACGAGGGAACTCCTCAACGGTCAACAGCACAGACACAAAATTTTGTATATGTATTCAATTACAACAGCCCGTTCTAAGTTTCACCATGGACTGCGGTACCCAGGATTAGCTTCCAACGAGGGAACTCCTCAACGGTCAACAGCACATATATGAAATTTTGTATACGCGTTTAATTATTATAGTTCGTTCCAAGTATCACCATGACATGGCTGCTGCACTTATTAAAAAAAATGGAGTCGGTTTTTCTTTTTGTTGAAATTTAGTCTATTATAAATCTTATTTATAATGTACGTTGGAAGTCTTCACAAGGGGAAGATTCTAAAATTATAACACCACGGGTATTTAGATTTTTATTTTAAATTAAACCACTAAATTAAAATGCCCCAACACGAGTAGGTTAGCTTTTGTAAATGTACTGAGGCTGATGTGAGCCAACAAATTCCGTACACTGTTTACCCGAAGCTCTGCCTCGCACGCAAATAGAGCACTTAGTGATTTTGACTCGTAACATATTGCAAACGCAGCACTATTCAAACGCAAATATCATACTAAACCCGGCATAGCTACGAGCCATTCTTTTTACTGTAATACATTTGAAAATTGTGATCACTACTCGATGACATCTTACAAGAACGGGTGATGGATATCTTCGTTACTTTGTGGCGTTTTGCTACGGGAGATCGAAACAACTTATTCATGATTGATATATTTAACAGTGACAAAATTTTAAGGCCTTTCTTCTTTCATCTATGCTATGTGAAATAAAATGGACTCTTACTACACTAAAGGGGTACCACTCTAAACATCGTTAAATAATGTTATACGAATATTTGGATAGTTTCATGTGACTAAAATTTTGTTAAATATGTTTCGATATCTTATTAGGAATACGCAGAAAATATAAAATCATTATAATCGAGGTAAAAAATGGATTTACCGTTTGATATGTGTAGCATCTGATGCTTCCACCCGCAGTCTATTTTTTGATATCTTATTAGGAATACGCAGAAAATATATATAAAATGGAGGTAAAAAATGTAAAATAATCAAGGTAAAAAATGCATTTACCCTTTGATATGTGTAGCATCTGATGCTTCCACCCGCAGTCAATCCTGGACAACGGCCGTTGCAACATCGCCGAAATCGACAGCTATAAACATGAAGCTGTAAATCTATCTATTATCTTGTTTATAATGTCAAACAACCGCGTTAGTAGTCGAACATGGTTCAAATTGAGTCGTTGTGAATCGATTTGAACCATATGTGGTTCGAATCGAGTCAAAATGACGATTTTTCGACTACTTTTGTTGAAACAACGTGTCCCTTATCTACTTAGTCAACAAGCTGATGAATCATTTGTATAGAGTAGTAAAACCTATAAAATTCATTAAATTTTCAGTAAAATTCAGCAAAACTAAGAACTCTGGAAGAATCAGTCCAGTGATTTTTGTCAAGTTTTTATAAAAACTAGTAATTCTCGAAAGGTTACTAATTATAAATAGGATAGAAAACGAATTTACCGCGTGAAATTTGTAGGACCCGACGTTTCGGTGACGTTGCAGCCGCCGTTGTCTAGGGTAGACTAAAGAGCTGTCAGTCCGTTGTTTTGCGGGTAGGCCGCAAACCGCTGCCGCCACTGCGTAGGTTATAACGGTGGTGGGGGGCCGGGCTCGGAGCGCGGGAATTTTTAAAATCCGTCTTGCACACAACACTCACTGTATCCTGTTTTACGTCTTTGCGTTCGGCGTTCGGCGGCGGGAACATTTTAAGAAGAGGGTTCCACGTAGAAGAGAGTTTGTAGCCGTCATCTCTATTGAAGTTCGGAGTTCTTCTTATTTCAATGGCTTCCCGGATCATGCGAGGAAAGGAGAATTGTTCCTTGGATAGAACAATGGGATTTTGAAACTGCATCCAGTGGTTACTTCCGCTATCCAATATATGTTCGCAGATCGCCGATTTTTCTCGCTGAACGTTTTTAACAGCTTTGATGTGTTCTGTCAGTCGCGTGGCTATGGGCCGTTTCGTTTGTCCAACGTAGGCTAGACCGCAGCTGCATTCGACTTTATACACACCCGGGGTTTGCAGTGGTATTACATCCTTTACAGGCCTCAAAATCCTTATGGATTTTAGGTAAGCCATATAATTTCGGTGGCTGTACGTTACGTGGTTTAGTGAGATAAGCTATTTCTGGGAGGGAAGTGACAGATTTATCGATTAAAACTCTCGTTTGCCTGGTAATTCTGCTCGTGGGATTGTAATTCACCTTCTCGTAAGTGTTGGCGTCTTCTAAGAGCGTCCCAATTTTCCGCTCGTAGTCCACAGTATCGAGTATCACGGTTGCGTTGCCTTTATCGGCCCGCAACACAACTACGTCCTTATTATCCCGCAGAGATTTTAAGCTTTTTCTCTGGGCGGCTGTGGTGTTCGACTGTGGGAGCTTGGCCTTGCGTACAAAGACAGCCACATCCTGTCGCAGTAAGTCGGCCTCTGGCGCAGGGATCTTGTTACAATGGATCTTGTAGCAATGGGATGCCCCGTATCGCCGATAGTTAGTGACCTATATATGGAATATTTTGAGGAATTAGCCATAAAAACCTCCAAAATTAAACCCATTCTCTGGCTTCGCTACGTGGATGATACCTTCTGCATCCTGAAAGGCAACATTCAAACGGTGAAAGAATTCCTGGGTCATCTAAACTCCATACACCCAAAAATCAGTTTCACCTATGAAGTAGAGAAGGACGGCTCCTTACCATTTTTGGATGTCAAAGTGACGAGGAGAAGTGACAATACTCTCGGACATACGGTATATCGAAAGCCCACACATACGGACAGATATTTGCATGCAAGCTCACACCATCATCCCTACCATCTACGTTCAGTGCAAACGTCGCTCGTGAATCGAGCACGCGATCTATGCGACACTGAGCATTTTCCGAAGGAGATGGAACATGTCAATGATGTCCTTAGGAAAAATGGATACGGAAAATATCACGAGACACGCACACGATCTAATACGGACGAAACTCAAAAACCGAGCAGATCAAGAGCATTCTTACCATACGTCAAGGGCGTGACTGATCGAATAAGTAAGATGCTAAACAGATTCGATATAAAAACGATCTTCAAACCGACCCAAAATATAGCTCGATTTTTGAGGCCTGTAAAGGATGTAATACCACTGCAAACCCCGGGTGTGTATAAAGTCGAATGCAGCTGCGGTCTAGCCTACGTTGGACAAACGAAACGGCCCATAGCCACGCGACTGACAGAACACATCAAAGCTGTTAAAAACGTTCAGCGAGAAAAATCGGCGATCTGCGAACATATATTGGATAGCGGAAGTAACCACTGGATGCAGTTTCAAAATCCCATTGTTCTATCCAAGGAACAATTCTACTTTCCTCGCATGATCCGGGAAGCCATTGAAATAAGAAGAACTCCGAACTTCAATAGAGATGACGGCTACAAACTCTCTTCTACGTGGAACCCTCTTCTTAAAATGTTCCCGCCGCCGAACGCCGAACGCAAAGACGTAAAACAGGATACAGTGAGTGTTGTGTGCAAGACGGATTTTAAAAATTCCCGCGCTCCGAGCCCGGCCCCCCACCACCGTTATAACCTACGCAGTGGCGGCAGCGGTTTGCGGCCTACCCGCAAAACAACGGACTGACAGCTCTTTAGTCTACCCTAGACAACGGCGGCTGCAACGTCACCGAAACGTCGGGTCCTACAAATTTCACGCGGTAAATTCGTTTTCTATCCTATTTATAATGTCAAACAACCGCGATAGTCTTCGATTTTATAGGTTACTAATTATCTAGTGTTTTCAACTCTTTGACTCTGAATTTATTAAAGGTTTGTACTATTCAGGGTAAGTCACATATTACGATAATTGTACAGCCTTACAATACTAAAAATAGTGCTTACCTTTGTATGTACAATAAAATAGTTAAAAACATTCGTAAGTTTGGTTTATTAGCGTATTTTATATAATAAACCCGCTACGCCGCCCGCAAACGTTTGTTTATTTGTATGGAGCTTGCGTAGCACTCAATCTCATGGGAGAGTTACCTTTATTTTGCACCCGCCTGTACTTCTGCAGTGTAACTAGAGCTGGTTTTTCGTGCTCGTATTTAATTAGTGCCCGCCCGATACTGTAGTTCCTATGAATATTGTCCATTCATATATTCTAAAGGTAAATACAATCGATGCTTCGGCATAATAATAAATACACTACTAATTGTAAACTGCGCCTGAATATATGTTATTATTTCCATTGAAAATCTGGTGGCTATGAGTGTTGGTTTTAATATAAAAACACCTTCGAAATACAGTGAAATGGGGCTTATTTCCAGAATAATAAATAAACTGATTTTATTGCAGTATCAAATGAACTATTAATCTATGCACCATTAGGTTGGTTCGCCTTTTTACTTTCCCATAAAAAGACATCGTAGTACACGAAGTATCACAACATGGAATTAATACCGCGCTTCCGTGTTTTCCGATTCCGAGAATCCCAAAAATCGACCTCTGAAAAAAGTGTGTGCATCTGTTTGTCTATTTGTGTGTTTTCCTGTAGCCTCTGTATCTAAGAGACTACACGACCAATCAGGACCAAATTAGGTAAAAATTAGTTATCCAGTTGCCGAGATTTGAAAAGCTGTTTGTGTGTTTGTGTGTTTTGTGCAAGTGAATTTTTCTTTTTGTGTATTTTTCAGCCATTTTATTTCAAAATTCACAAAAAGATTTAAATCCGTTAATACTGACTGGTCTTAGAAAAATAATAACTTTTATCAATATTTTTATTAAATCTGTTCTAACAAAAATTCATTCATGGATTCATGAAATTTAATCCCTTTTACGATAACTTTCAAAGATTTTCAATTTTAAAGATTTAGGCTAAATTAGATATTCATTAAGAGCAAGTATGAAGGAACTCTGCAATTTAATTTAATATACGTATATAGGATGATAACGAAAACCTTGAAATGTCGCTACCATCAAGCAAATCAAAAGTCAAGCAAGGATGTCATAACGACTTAACTAATGAATAAATGACTGCCGTTCTTTGGATAGGCGTCCGATTGTAAACCATGCTAACACCAGACAAGTCTCCAACGCCTCATCGAGAAAACCACTTGGTTGAATGTATGCCGAAACTTCACTGTTGACTGTTCTACTGATTAACAACGCCCCTAAATGATTTCGTATAATTTCGGCTCTTCAGATAATAATTAATATTTATAAAGTTACATGTCGTCGATGCTGAAGTTATTGTTAAAAAGTTTGTCCTAACTCATGATAAAATTTTACATAAAATGTGGTATTGTGAACCATTAAACTATTTTATTTAATCCCTGGTTTTATTGAAATTTAATAATTTATTAAACCGTCGTACACCAGTGATATTTCGGGAAGAATTAGTTTTTTATTCGATTTAGTTGCATGACACACTATTCTAAATAACACATTGCTTAGGTACCGGTTATTGCGTTATTCCGATTAATAATCACCCATCGCATCGTTCCCTTTTTCCGTTGGATCCCGCAAAACAACGGATTGACAGCTCTTTCAGTATACCCTGGACAACGGCGGCTGCAACGTCACCGAAATGTCCGGTGCTACAAATTTCACGCGGTAAATTCGTTTCTATACTATTTATAATGTCATACAACCGCGATAGTCTTCGAAAAAATATTTAACCACTCTGTTATCACTGTTTACACCGCAAGGGACTTGTGTAACCCATATTTGTAATTGACTATATTATTTGAGTGTAAAAGTGTTGGGCGCTTTTTCTATTATTTGTATAGGTACATAATATTTCATAATAACGCTTTTTGGAAACATTTCACTGGGAAGCATTATGTTGATTTGATTTGAGAAAATGAGCTCCATACTTTACACTCAAATGACATAGTTAATTACAAACATGGCGAACCCTAAGACCCTCACATAATAAACAGTTATAACAAAGTGGTTAATTATTTTTTGCTATTTAGTGCAGTACTTATAAGTGTGTTTTTTTTTAGTTTTTGAAAGTATTGTTTTATTTTTTACGTTTTAGTCTTAAAAACGTAATAAGACTAAAAAGACCTTCAGTCTTATCAAAATCCTATCATTCATAATTAGAGTATCTCTCAAGACGATTCCAACAAGCCCAAACACTTTATAGTGCCTACCTTTCGGCTCTGTTATCAGACTCTGGAAACCATTCATGACCAGAGTACATCTCAAGACGATTCCAGAAAGATTAACCACGGCTAATATTCATTGTTTTGTTATAAAATTGAATTGAATAATTCCTTAACGAACGTCGGTTGGTTGAGGTTGAAAATGTCGATGGTGGACAAACGAGAGTCGTATGTGCACATCAGCGCCTATAAGCGATGGAATTTTGAAAAGTTAACTTGCAATTTCAGATAGATTATCCTTGTTCTCCAGGTATTTTCAGGTTGCGCTTAAAAATCTGTCAGTTTTCACCAATTTCCAATCCCTTGCCAATCATCTGTGCAAATAATGTGGCGCGTGTATAGTAGAGGAGAAATTGAATTACGCGTCGGGTCGAACGGGATGGCAAACAAAAATCGCCCGTCGGTACACCGGTCGCAAGCTCTACTTTTCCCTGCTGCTGTGGCGGGCGGATCCATTTTCATTTGCGACGTGGCTGGAGGGCTGCATTTATCATGTCGCTTATACAGTTGATTTATCCGACGTATACCTAATAGTAGAGGACGAGAATCGCTATTATTTGCCATAAACCCAAACCTAAAGGCGCCTTAGTACGATCCTAAGCTCTGGACTGGAATATATGAAATAATAGTTGTGGTTGTTGGTCCTGAATCAACGGATATTTTTTTTCATCATTTTGTATCATGTTCGTCTTAAAATTAACATAAATACTATTTTTTTTAATATTATTTTTTTAAAGGTGTCTTTAAATATAATTTAAAGGACCAATGACATGCAAAAAGCATTCCTCGTGAGGGTTATATGATTCTTACATATTATTCTGAAATAAATGATACATAAATAGGTATCCAACGACCCAAAGTACGATATAAACAAACATTTTAACCGGTGATTTTCTATGCAGCGTGAAATCTTCAGATAAAGTTCGATAAAAATTCTCAAATAGGTGTTTTCTAGAAGATATTGTAAATTGCTATAGAGACCTAAAATAAAACATCTTTCATTAATCCCAAAGCTTAAGAGTTGAAGAACCCCTTTAAAATTGAACACCTCTCGATATTAACCAGGTTTAAAAAAAAACGGGAAAAATACCTTGATAATTTTTTTGGAGACTTATTATTTTTTTCTGAAATTTCCTAAAAAACTGATTCATATTTTTCATAATGTATCTAATATTTCTAATTAAAAAGAAATTTACATGAAACCTAAGAAGTTTATCTTACTATTCGTATAAATTTGTTTTGAATATATCTGATATTACAACTTTTATTTTGATTATGGGAGTGATGTTTAGTTGATACCCTTCCTTACTCAAACGCGAAGAGACATTCAATCATTAACGGATAATCAGTCATAGGGTGATTAGAATACTCAACTTTAATATAAGAGCTTACAGAACACTAATTATGGTGCTACGACTAGGGTGGTATTCGTTTCTGCACCGATACGCTACCACCCTCTACGCCCGTAAATCTGCGCGCTCGCTGTAAGCAGTTGTCGCATTGAAAGCACTCGCAATAGTGTTTGCGGGATGATTACACGTCTGTTAGTCACTTGCTCGAGTCGTCACGCCGCTTAGTTGTCATTTACAAGACGTATATATTGTTATTTGCCGAATGGCGGCGTAAGACCCCGCGCTTATTGGTGCATCGTCTGCGAGATAAATACTCATTTTAATGGACGCGTTTGTTTGACAATCGCCCAATGGTTGCCTGACGCAGTACCCCCGGCGCAATACAGGTCACAACTGCCTACAAGTGCAGGAGATTACTTCAGATAGAGTTCTTTAAGGCCTTCCAAGGTGGTAACTTTTGAGGAAACTACTGGATAGGAGCTGAAACATGAGTTGGGCCAAACACAGAAAAAACAAAGTAGCCCAAAGGCCCCATCGGTATGGAGGCAGATGTAATTTTAGTTCGTTTGTTTCTACGCCTTATTGAAATATTTCACAATAGCCAGGTTTATTATCATACGATATTCTCTTACAACCAACCCTGTAACCGTGTGGTTGTGTAACATGTGTGTAAGTGTGTCTTGTTATTGCATTCGATTGACAGGATTGATATGCAATTCCGGTACTTTTTTAACAACGGTAAATGGAACCTTACAATATAAGATCAGATGACCTAACCATGTTTTAGTGCTACACCTCGTGTAGCCTTCGTAGCACCGACGCTACGCCGCCGCTACGCCTCTACACCCGACAATCCGCGCGCTCGCTTTAAGCCGTTGTCGCATTAAAAGCACTCGCAATAATGTTTGCGGGCTGATTACACGACTGTTAGTCGCGCGCTCGAGTCGTGACGCCGCTTAATTGTCATTTACACGCCGTAAATTCGGTTATTCGCCGAATGGCGGCATTAAGCCCCGCGCTCATCGGCATAACGACTGCGAGAGTAATGCGCATTTTTCACGGACGTCCTTCGTTATGGCTTATTTGATTAGTGGCTATTGATTTATCGAAAACATTTGTAGAGTAACGATAAATATATGGATTTAATGACGTGTTTTTACTGTTTCGAGCGAAATAAATAGCAGCATTGAAACATTGTATATTTCACTCCCTACCTACCAACCGACAAGGAGGGAAAGTATTGTGAAAGCGCTAATTTTGTTGCGCTAATAAAGACGGAAATATTCATTTTGAGACCATTAAGACCATTTCCAGATGGAAGTATGTCTGTGTGTGTGTGCATTCATCCAAGATAGCGTACAAACGCTTAATCAGATTGAGTTGAAATTTGGAATGCAGGTATTACTTGGTCATGGCAATAGTTGAAAAGATTGAGGTTGAAAATCGGTCCAATCCCACCCTTAGCTGAGAAAAAATAACACCGCCCGAGGCTGTGTTATTTTTTCTCAGCTACCAACCGGGTTCATCCGCCGACCGGGATAAGGCGCTTATCGATTTTATTCATGAAATAAGTATTCAGATGAAATCATTCCTTAGCTGATTTTCGGGAAATTCTTGGGGTGAAACAACTGATTTTTTAAATGATGATAATGTAAATGCTGGAAATGTAGTTCGTGCGTTTGTGTCAGTGCGCGACTGAATTCATCGCCTCCTAATTTACCCGTTTCTATATCGCAATAATGATTCAGCCAGCTCATTTCCCTCTGCTATTGTTTCAGGATCCCCTACTGTGACACAATGTCATCGGCGAGCCGCGCGCAGCCCAGGTCGGACAATGGATGCGGACAGAATCACGGACACTACAATTTCAAAGTGGGCATTTACGGGTGGAGAAAGAGATGCCTATATGTCCTCATTACGGGCCTGGTCATCATGATGATCATTAATTTAGCGCTCACGCTGTGGGTGCTAAAAGTAATGGACTTTAACACGGTAAGAGCTGCAAAAACTAGTCAATAATATTGTTTCTGATTTTGACTCTTTGCTTTGACAAAAAAATCAAAGGTTATCACAGTCACAATTACTCACAATCAACAACACGATGAAATCAAAACGACAATCGATATATCCCAAGTCATTTGGTTAGATGTCCCTCGCTATAAACTGAATTGTCAGAACTGAAGTTTCATTGTTTTTACTCAAATTCATATTCATTTAATTGGCAAAAACAAGGAAAATAGGAGCAAAAAAAAATATTGTAAATATGTATTACTTTTTCGGCCCACCAACCGACTTGGGGGGAAATATTATGAGCATGCAAATTTTTTTTTCGGGGTGAAGTCGGAAATATCCCTGTTGAGCACCCCTGAGACGATTAGGACCATTTTCAGATTGAAGTCTGTCTGTGTATCTGTGTGAATTCCAACAGAACAGGGCCCAAACGCTTTATCCAGTTGAGCTGAAATTTGACATGCGGGGATAAATTGGTACCTAATGGTAAGAGTTAAAAATAGTGTCGTTGAAATCGGTCCACTAGGGGACCATATTCCACTCACCATATTTAAACCTCGAAATAATGGACTTAGTGAACCGGTTTACAGTTATCAAAGCTCACACAACCAAATTTTTCTCTCAACTTTAGGGCAGTGTCATCTGCAAAAAACATAACCCACCATTACACATAATAATTCCTGATAGACCATTTATGAAAGTCAGTAATAATATTAAACATAGTACGCTATCTTTTGATATATCGAAATGTATTCCTATTCCATAGACGTATCTCCCAGTGAAACTTGAGACTATCAAGGAGGGGAAATTGTTCAAGCCTTTCAGTGTATGAGCCGATATCTGTCTATGTTCTACGCGATATATGTATGTGCCATAGCACAGAAGTCCCATTAACACGTTTTGAATACGATCCACTTTGTCGGAATATACACGTTAATATGGTAACCAACTCCAAGATACAGCACTTGTAAGTATAATAAACGGTCTCCAACATTTTAACTACTAATTAGGCCCTACAGAACTTCAAGTCAAAACCTAATGCACTATAAACTCTTCCAGTTCAGTTACACGTGTTAACTTTAAGACAGTTCAAAAGTACTCCAAGATCTCCCTCTAGGTGGCCTTTTCCTGGAAGAACTCATTGGGCTTGATTGCGTTTCATAGTGAACAAAACCGTAAATTAGTCCGTGTTAACGAGACAGGGCAATACGCCAGAGCTGAGTGTGAGATGACCGGTTGACACTTTTTCACATTAAGACTGCCCGCCAAGGTCAAATCTTATACCGCACGAAATATGCTCGAATTTAATCGGACGAGTATAAGTTTGGCAGGTAGAATTTATCGACGATCGTTCGTTTCATATTCCGCTCTAACGTATTGCTCTGTTTCATTCACTTGGACTAATTTTAGTTTTAGTTCACAAAGAAACGCGATCGGACCCAAAGTCTACACGGTATTTATCAGACTGCTTGTGTACATTCCCGGTGAATGCTACCGTGTGTTGTGAGTTGAGGAGAAGGGATGGGAGGGGGGAGAGTTTTGGGCCTTTTCGGGGGAGGGGATAATTAAATATTAACGACGTCTGTTGGCGCTTGGACGAGAAACGAACCGCGCCTCCCTAGTTAATTGAAACAGAATACAACCGGGTTCTGCGGGCTAGAGAGGGCAGTCCTCTATTTTATTTATGAAATTAATATTTAGATGAAACAGTTTTACGGAAACCGATACCGACAGGTATTCGTCGCTTTTAGAAAACGAACCTTTAAAACGATCGCACCTATCCTAACACCTAACTGACGGCACGAAATACAGTAAAATTAGTCAATCGTTTGATTATCTTTTATTATATTCAAACAGGATGGAATGGGCCAGCTAAGAATAGTACCTGGCGGCTTACAACTCCTCGGACAAGCGATGGTTCTGGATTCATTGTTCGCATCTTCGATAAGGTCAAGGAAAGGACTGCCCTTCACGATAGAGTCATCAAGGAACTTTACAGTACAAACCAGGAACCACGAAGGAATTCTTACAAATAGACTATTTTTAGGTAATCATTTATATTCTGTTTTTTTAAACCCTAAAATTATCTTATTTTTCTCAATACTGGCTTCGGAAAGCTTCGCCATGCTGAAATGCTATATCCCCAGCTGGGTCACGAAGTTTCATTATGTGTTTCTGTCCGTTTGCCTTTGACCCCTATAACTCGAGAATACGTTGTAAGATTCAAAAGTTCTTTCGCATATAGGTTTTTATTCATCAATAGGGAGAGCCGATAAGTTTTATTATTTTGTATCTACGATAGAAATAAGAGCTGCTGCACACACGGATATCTTTGAAGTCACATGTTTTGCCGTACGATCAGGGCAAGTCTGGCTGAGTTGCTGAATGAGTAGGGCAATTCGGGAAGAATAGGAGCGGAAGTGCAAAATAAGTAAAATAAATTCGGATGTAAAGTTTTTACTGGAAAAAGACTATGTAATATATTATAGAGACTTTTGAGGATAAAAAAATGCGCCATACATTTTTGTAACTGTTTCCTTCACTGCAGCCGCTTGGCAAGCGAGACGAACAGTTAAGCAGACAGAAACGTGTTGCACTGACTTTCTCGAGCTATTGCGAAGGTTGTTACGCGAGATAAAGTCTGGCGTATATTTACCTATCTTTGTGTTATTTTTTGTTTATAATTTTGATATATATAGGTAGCGATAGGCTGGAATGCGTCTCGCCGTCTTTCCGCTTGCTGGACACTCGAGGGGCGCTAATATTCTCCGCGGACGCTGATGAAGTCCTGATCGGCGCTGATACCCTTAAGGCTTCAGGAGTTGGTGGCGTCGTCTTCGATGGCTCCATTCAAACACCTTTGGTGAGAGCATCTTCAGGCAATCAATTAGTGTAAGTTGATATTGTCAAAACTATTTATAGGCATAATAATTATACTTGTAATAAATAAGGCTCAAGAAGCGTCAACAGTTACTCTTAATTTCGACGACAATTATGGCTGGTTTGCTATCCACAAAAGTTCAAGCATTTTGATCGATTTTGATTATCTTTACAATCGTTTTTTGACCACCTTAACTTACGGATAAGATAAACATTGGCATAATACGTATTAAGTCATATTCCAAAATAATAGCTTTCAGGACCCCAAGGAATCGCTGCCATCTTGGAAATATACCCCTTCTTTTCAGATTTTAGTTTTTTCGAAAATTACCTACTTTATTGAAATGAAATTTAATAACAAAATGAAATCTTTTTCAATTATAGTCCAAATTGTTTTAAGTAAATATGTAATAAAAAAGACTTTTTCTAGATATATGTCAATGCATCGCGACTTCGCTGCTATTTTTAATTGTTTTTTATCTTCCTTATTCATCGTGTTCATCAGCTGGCTTCACTGATGGGTCAGTTCCGTTTCCTTCCATATTGTTTTTGCTTAGAATATCTTTATCGTCATCTTCTTTCATTTTGTATTCTCCTCGCGAAGTGTGCAGCTTCACATGATAGTAGCAAGGAATTACCGAGCAACGGCCACACCCAATCGAACATTTAATTCCTATCTTTTAGCACTTTCACGAAGTCGTGCCACCCTTCTTGCAGTTGCACAAAATTGCAATTAATAGACTTTGTGGAGCAACTTAGCAGCAGGGGCCTCAGTTGTAAATAGACATAGGTACCTACCAGGCTATGAGGAGTGTTTCCAGCACCAATCTCTACGCAGAAAGAATGCTGCAGCGCTTCTGATTGTATTGGAGGCAAATCAGCTAAGTCGACCTTCTTTACTTGTGTAGACTTTACACATTCATGTACCTGACCGTATTCAATTGTTGAAATGAGTTGATCGCCATATAAATTCAGGGTGCATTTTTCTCCCACATGGGCGATATCCGCGGACGAAGCGTTCGGATCATTGAAAATCTAGACGGTGTTTCGTAAATTCTGATTTTATATGGTTGCGAATATCTTTACCGTGCCTTTTTGAAAGAAGCATGACGTGGAATCACATCCTTAGAATTCATGCAGGAAAAATGGTGTATTTTAGTTTGAAGAATGGGGTAATATACAAGAGAGTAAAAAGTGGGAACCAAAAAAATCCCACGAATTTATTTGGCATTGACTACGAAGAAATAATCTCTAATTAAATTTAACCTGTAATACTTTATTTAAAAATTCCATGTTTAAAAGCAAAATGCACTGTCGATCTGTCAAATATCTAATACACACATCTATACTAATATTATAATCTATACCAATATTATAAAGGGGTAAAGTTTGTGAGGTTTTAGGAAGTAATCTCTGGATCTACTAAACCGATTTAAAAAAATTACCAATAGAAAGCCACATTATTTGTGAGTGTTATAGGCTATATATTAATCCAAAAAATGAAAAGACTTTTTCGTGGTAGTCGGATTTGCAAAGTAAGTCGGAGAAAAAACGATCTAACGAAAACGTTTCTAACTAACGCTGCCTTAACGATGAGAGATATATGATTAAGTTCTAGAGAAAATTTATAGAGCTTGATAATGCCTACAAAAAAGTTAAAGACAGCAAATGTCTAACTTTCATATTTAAGTCACAAAAAGTAGTAATTCATATTTAAAAAATAATTTAAATCGGTAGGTCATGTTTATTAGTCATATTATCAACAATTATGAATTCATATCAAAATATGTAAATTTATCATCTCAAGTTTTAAAACAAAGACTTCCCTTTTACTGCATATAATTTCCCTTTTACTGCATTAATGGTTAAAGAGATAAGACACTCACAAATAAGACACTCACAAAAAGACACTCATAAATAACGGTATTATAGTCGAATTGGCATTCAAATACATATGCAGTAAAAATATAACCCTTTTTTTGGCAGTAAGGAAATAAATCATAGCACTCAGTACTATTCGAACCACACTCATAATTTCATAACAAGTATGTAAAAAGTTTTACCGCCCAACAAAGTGGGCACGGGTCAGCTAGTCTAATATAAGAATATACACCCTCACATACCATCGTCCCTGTCGATGATGCAATTCATATCACTTTTTATCAAAATAGCCATCAAACGTGTTTAGTCTGATTGACTTATTCATTTATTTTTAATTGTAGAAATGTCAATTGACTTTTGTTATATCTGTTCAAAAAATATTTAGCCGTATACTCAATGATTGAATTAAATAAATGAATAAATAAATAATTAACGTGTGTTTACTTTGTGTTCGCAGGTTGGAATCTCCAACGAGATCTCTGGAAATGCGATCAACACAATCCATAAGCATAGAATCGAGAGCAGGAGACATTACCGCCAATTGCCTTACCAACCTGAAGCTACAATCAGTAGCGGGATCGGTAGGTCTTCTATTCTCTTATCCACAGTTCTATTAAATACGGTATGAAAAGACTTGGTTTTCGTTAAATTTTTGAAGCTATAATTACGGTAAAAATTAACTATAACAATAAAATGTACGATTGTGTGTTGGATTAATTCTTCGATATATGACAAACACAGGTTGTTATATAGAGTCGGCACTGTAATGATACGATAAACATTTGCAATGAAATATTTATTATTGACATTCAATTCGATTCTCAATATATTCTTAAAACCTAGGATTTTATTTTTTTTAGGATTAGGAAACACTATTACTACAACAACGCCGTTGTTACTACACGTTTTGAGTTCACAACAAACACATTTGGTTGTAAGAATCACACTCGAAATGTCATGACATTTGGAGTAATCCATTAAAAGTGGTACTTATTATCCCATCATCGTAACCATCATCCTTATAAATAAATGCTTTAAGTCATTATGAATATTGGTGACCCTCTTTAGTTTACACACAGAATCGAGGCTTCTAATTTTCACTTGTCCAACTAAAAGATATGATTTCAGTGTCCATAAAATAAGATTAGTTAGTTTATTGATTTATCTATAATGTCAATATATAAGTTTTAAAAGTCATCCGAATACTAAATTTTTTTATGAGTCCTACATATAAACCTTGATGGAAAAGGAGACTCATCTCTTTGACAGAATAATTGGTTACCACCTCTCTAGAAATTAAACTATGTTGAGATAACTATTTTTGATTTTGGTGAGATTTGAGCAAGTCACCTTAATTATGGGTATATAAATTAGAATTAAATTTGCTGAAAATCATAGATCTATAAATTATATAAAATTATACAAAAATAAATGTTCCTTCATATTATTTAAATACTTCTTATTTTCTATTCTTTCAATTTCTAACTACGACTGCCTTTAGAAATTTCATACCAAGTATCATTGTTTATTTTCATTGCCTTAAATAAACATTACATACCACTTTGGATATAATATACAAAATATTATAAGAGAAATTATTAACATTGGCTGATAGAATTGGAGAATAGCAATTCAAACTATTATTTTCATGATCAGAATACAATTTTATATCCTTGACAGATCAAGTTAGAAGGACCCAACGTTTACTTACCGAAGCTGAAGTCCGCCCTCCCACTACCACCTTCTGCGCCACACTCCAGAGATCCCCATCATCATGACATCTACCAGCTGTGCGCATGCGCAAATGGAAAGCTTTTTCTGGCATCGCCGCATGGTGTCTGTGCAGCAAAAGAAGAAAGCTACATCTGCCGATGATCCAACTATAAATTATTATTTTTATTTCATATTTTGAAAAATAATGTAATACTCACTAACGTGAATGGTTATCTCGAAAATATGATATTAGCAT
Source organism: Micropterix aruncella (assembly GCA_944548615.1). NCBI lineage: Eukaryota > Metazoa > Arthropoda > Insecta > Lepidoptera > Micropterigidae > Micropterix > Micropterix aruncella. Next base: position 20,925,415 of record OX155950.1, read on the forward strand.
GTCAATTATTTTGGTCATTTTACCTTATATTTCTAATTTTTATTTAACCATTTATCTTCTTTTAAAAGCTTATTGAATTGTGTATATTTTGTTTTATACAAACAGACAAGCTAAGTCAATTCCACGCCGTAGTGTTAACTGTTGTCTTCATATATAATATTTATTTTTATTAATGTCAGTACTAGAAATGTAACAGGGTTGGTCCCTGAATTATAGCATTCAGTATTATGATACTGAATTCTATAATTCAGGAACAGTAATACAATTTGGCAGGCATAATAAACGATTTATATTGCCAAACCTCATACTCCATTCAGAGCAGGCGTTGCTTCAACAAAATAATATGTATACATTTTAGTGTGGCATAGATAATTAATAGACGTAGATATTACTGAAAAAAGATATTCATGTTCATTTTATTAGTATAATCATATATACATCGGAAATACGAAAAAACAATATGCAACATTTTTAGGCTAAAATATAACGTAAACACACCAAAATATTACAGAGAAAATATTAAAAACATTAGGTATAACGAAAGAATTAAAACATTACATACAAAGTTAACAGTAGAAACTATTGCTTTAATCAATGCTGGTATAACATTATTCTAGTCCATAAAATGCATTATCTACGAGCTATCTCTTAAGACGACTTTTAAAAATGACATACGACCAGAATTTCGAATGTCATAGCGGCGACATATGCTAGCCTCTCCGATTTAGATAATAGGGGTTATTCCCGTTGGTAAACATACAAAAAACAAACGCGTTGTGATACTTTAAATTCGTAATTACGCGTGAACGAGTGCACCAACAAGAATATAGGTACTATAGAAGAAAGGATTATGACGAAACAATCTATATAAATTTTTATTTGTCGTATATGTGCACTATTTTGCGCGTAATATAGAAAAATACGCATAAGCAAGCAAATAAGAAGGCAAAGTAAAAGCGAGTACAGTTAAGTGTAGGACTCCCTAACATAAATTGCTTCGAGATCTTGTTGGGTAGTGATGATACACATTATTCGATTCAAATTTAGTGAGATTTTGCTTTGATGTTTTTGCACTTGGTTACCTAAGTACATTATACAACCTGAGTATATTGCAGAGAGGGAAATTCGATATACGTATATAAAAAGCCATAATTGTGTAGATAATTAATTGCCAAACCAAAAATATGCCTTGATTTTGATCACAAACTATTATAAGGTTTTTTTTGTATTATTAGGAGATATTTTAATAAGATTATTTTGCACAAAAACTGAGATGAAAATCATCTACAACTTTATTTTGGTTTGGTTTAGGTCTTCTATCGAAGACAATTATTTTTATTATCAACTTTCGTATCTCAAATTTTGAATAACAAAATCTCCTGATATCCATAAATATATGTTAATATTATGTATTTCTAAAATTAATTTAGCTTATTTGTTTTGCGGTAAGTCGTAATATTTCTATAAAATATTAGCTTATTTGTTTTGTGATAAGTTGTAATTTCTCCTTAAAATATCGAGTTTTGAAAAATGCAATGAGGCCAAATTTTATTTTTTCAAGAGCAATCTCGCGACTCTTCAGTATTTTTCTATCTCCGCAATGTTTTCGGATTTGCCCATACTGTGTCTTTCCAAATGCTTACTTCAAACTTCAAAGGGTCAATATATCAAAGGGTTCGCCTGCGGTACTCAGCTCTGAATGGAATACGAGGTGTGACAGATAAATAATAAGACTGGCATCACTGAGAGCTTACTAGCAAGTCAACGAGCTTACCGTATAGTTTATACGCCAGTCCCTCTAGACGCGCAATAAAAGTTTCAACTTCGTGAGAACTGAAAGAGCGATGATTGGTACAGAAAATTTCCTATCGAATCTTTGTGAAATTGCGAAATTGACCTAAGAAAATTTGCATATGAGTATCATTCTTTAGCAAGACCACAAGTTAAACATTTTTGGAGGGGCGAGAAGCAATACAAGACGAACCTCGTTCAGGGAAGCTTTCAAGATCAAAATCTGAGGGAAATGTGGAACGAGTAAGGGCTCTTGGGACGTCAGACCTTCGACTAACATTCAGGCTTTTGAGTATGGAGTTGAAATGAAATCGTTTTACCGATCATCAGATTTTGACTCAATATTTGAGCATGAGAAAGTTTTATGCCAAGATGGTGCCATAAAACCTCGCGATTAAGCAGGAAAATGGGATTATTTTGGTTCCCCTCTCCATCTTTGCGTCTGATCTCAGTCTTTCTGACTTTTTTTGGTTCTAAGATCAAACCCATTTAAAAGGACGTCGTTTTGGTACTATTGATAACATTCAAAAGGGCGTAGCCGAGGAGCTGAAGGTGATTCAAATTGAAGCTTTCCAGCACTGCAATGAATACTGGAAACAACGTCTTCGCCGATGTAGTATAGCTGCCTAATTGAAGGTACTTTTTGAAGTGATAACATTGATATACAAAAAAATATTACAATTATTGCAAAAAAATCGCGGTCATAACTTTTCTGTCCTACGTCGTATATATTGTTTGTTAATACGAATCGTTTATTATGACTGCCAAACTGCATTACGTATCAGAGCGTTTGTTGCGATACTGGCCCATACAGCCGAACATATAGTATGACAATACGCTTCAGGGTTGAGTATTTCAGTGAGATTGTATTCTGAGAGTAAGGTGAGAATCAGATAATAGGTAAATGCTACCTTTACCGAACCTAGCCATCGGAAAATCTTGATATTTTCGGTCTGCTCTAGAAAAGAAACCACATGGGAGCCAAAGAAACGTCGGGGTTTCCTATTTCTATGAACTTATTTAATAGAAACTACGTTGTGCAAGTCTCAGCGGGTTAAAAGCTACGAAGTTTCTAGTTTAATATGCAATTTGTTCCATTTTCTACTTTTGTTCGCAAATAAACGGCTCCAATTTTTCATATTCAGGTTTGAATAAAACTGTATTTTAGAATCGTTAAAAAATATTACCACCACGGAACAAAAATGTGTTACTGCAATGTTTATAATGGCTTTAAAATTGTAAATTACATATCGGATGTGTATCGAAAATGTAAAAATCTCGTGGTAACTACTTAGATTAGATGTGTTTCTAGATTTCTCTACGAAATAGAAAATTTTATATTATTTTGTAGATAACAGTTACGTACATTATGTGTATATATATAAACCGTGTACATATAGACTTAGAAAAAATGTTACGTGCCAGAGATGTTTACAAAGAGTACTAAAAATAAATGAATTAAAGTTATAGCGCTTTGTTGTTTTATTGCGTGAAGGCGTTTTATTTATATAGGTTCTGTTTATTAGGACCCCATTTGAAAGGATGTGCCCTTGACTTAATGACCAGTTAATCAGTCTAATGGGAGATGTCTAGACTGTCGCGAGAGAATTATTTAAATCTGGTTGAATTTGTGAGAGAAGAATGAACAATTCAACTGAGTATAAAATTAATGGAAGTGTTGAAAAATTGTCTAAAATAAAATATGTAACAATCTTAACATACGAGTCAACCTTGTTATTAAAACTGATAACATTGAGTAAATGGATCAAGAATGTTGTTTCATTGAAAACATTGTTATATTTTCAGTAAAATTGACAAATTTAATCAATCTGTATAGTGGAAGCAGAATTCTAAATTGATCTGACGTGCAAGGTTTTGCAAAAACGATTTACTGAGGTCAAAGAAAATAACATCTTCAGTAGGCGTAGAAAATAACATCTTCAGTTTTTTGATTATTTTAATTTTACTATTTTCTACGCAGTCTTTAACTTTTGAAAGCCAAAATCACTTAATGTCGTAGACGTTTGACGTAGGACTTACCGAGACAAAATATTACTTAATATTAAGCTTTCGGAAATTGTACGAATTACCAAATTCGACATTTTGGATTATCTCGAGACCTTAATGGTTAGTTTTGATTTATTATAGCCGAAATCCGAGGAAATCCGAACGAAACCGGAACGGGGTTGCCGAGTTATTAGCAGTAGTATAGACAGAAAGACAGACAGCAAGACAAATATTGCCTTTTATGTTGGGATTATCAGTTAATAGTGCAGGGGTTTTCAAAATAAGGGAGGGGGAGAGGGGTGATAAGGTGACAAGGTATATGAAGGGGGGAAAGAAAAGTCTTGAAAATACATTTTCGTCTTTCAACAACACTGTTTGAAGACAGATGAGATGAGGCTGAAGACTGATTTTCTTTGGCGGTTCTTTCCACTGGAGTATCTCATAGAATCCGTCGCAGAAAAATATATAATGCACTATTATTGCCTTTTGACATTTACCATATAAACACTGTATTTATGTATTTATACTGAATAAAATCGTTTACAAACGATTCGATTTCATTTGTAATTAAGAGAGTCGAAATAAGTGTAAAGTTAATGGTAGCAAAAGAGACATAGTCAATTAACTTCAGCGATAGAATAATGAATTTCATAATTATTTCCATTTATTTATTTATTAATTGGTAAGGAATCTATTATTTTATTGATAACGTTGATATATTGCCACAGTGCCCTTGCAAGCAACTGAGCAAAAAAATACTGTGATTACAAATATGATTATAACTATATGAATTAAACCTTATTGTGTAGCGAAAACTTTCCTTGTTATTGGAGCTGATGTATTGGATATTAACCGACTGTAAAAAGAGGAGCAGTGTATTAATTCGGTTGCATCTTTTTTATGTTTGTTACCTCAGAACTCCGTCATTTATGAACCGATTTTGGAATTCCTTTTTTTTTATTTGAAAGGATATACTTACAGTTATTGTTTCATTTCTATTAAAATCCTGTTATGATGATGGGATCCATGAAGAATTGAGGGAACTCCAATTATCATATGAAGTTGAAAAATTACATGTTGGTTCAGTTCCGACGACAATGCATTTTTTTATCGTAAGCATGACCTGACTCTACACCCAGGGTTGGCTCCCGACGATGGGACTCCTCAACGGTGAACAGCACAGACATGAAATTTTGTATACGAATGCAGTTATGATAGCCCGTTCCAAGTTTTACCATGACATGGCTGCTGCACCCAGGGTTGGCTCCCGACGAGGGTACTACCCAACGGTCAACAACACAGACACTAAAATTTGTATATGCGTTTAATTACGACAACCCTTTCTAAGGTTCACCAAGACAGGACTGCGGCACCCAGGGTTGGCCTCCAACGAGGGACCACCTCAACAATCAACAGCACAGACACGAAATTTTGTATACGCATTAAATTATGATGGCCCGTTTTAAGTTTCACCATGACCTGGATGCTGTACTTATAAAAAAATGGAGTAATTTTTTTTTGTAACATTTTGTAATATTTATTTTTTATTTCGGTGCATATATTTGTGTGGGGTGTTTTTCGACAGTGGTTGCGATGATTCCGGTAATCATTGGAAATTTTATTTTGTATTACCATTTATATACATAAAATAAGGTAATAAGGTAGACATTTTATAAAGATAGAAAGCGTAGATAAGCGTGATTATAGCGAAGATAAGCGTGATTCTAAAAAAAATATCTTTAATAGAGTTATTTATTTATTTATTTATTTCAGAATTAATTACTATAAAACATTGATTTGCTTACAAAAATAACAGGAACTGAATGACAAAACCTTAACCTTTTGCTTATTTGATTCTCTCACCCAACTGGGACTAGCCCGTTCTAGGATGGTCAGGACTCTAATATTATAAACAATTTTGTACAAGTTTTAGTAAAAAGCTGATAACACTAAATTGCCCTAAAATGTGGTCTTCAAAAATATCCCCAAAGTGATTTGATATAGCGTCCCGATCACGTCCGTCGAGTTTCTCGAATATATTATGACTCGGCTCTCGAGTGTAGTAAGCGAGGTACATTTACGAGAATGCCTCGCTTCTTAATTTCAGGGGGCCGTTACAGGTGTTACAGGTCGGCGTGGGGCGCCGTTGCGGCGCGCGCCGGCTGCAGCGCTGTTTACGGCGCCGCAGCGCGAATTTACGACACTCACGGAGCTTCCTGCCCCGGCGCTGCGCGGGTGTTTCGACGCTATTGCACTCCGGCCCAGACTTCTACTTTCAGAAACCTTTCGGTGGCAGCGGAAATGTACACGCAAATGTATGCTGAATATTAAATATCGCCGCCCGTACAGCGATTGCTGAAACCTGTACGACCTTTAATCTTTTATCTGTTAAGGATCGCGGGTAAATATAGGCCATAGCCGTGGCGCGTGATTGAATATGTGCACGCATCTCGCAGATTAGGAATACATACTGGAATAAAAATCGGTGACTAAGCATCGTCATAATATAAATCAGGAAGACCTAAGGCTTTTAACTTTCCCGGCAGAGGTAAGTATTGTAAAACGCACTTCTGTGTGTCTGTATGTATTTCTCCAAGATAATGCGCAAACGCTTCATCCGACTGAGCTGAAATTTGGCATGCAGGCATCATTCGGACATGGCAAGTGTTGAAAAGTTTGTATTTAAAATCGGTCCACCAAAGTGCGCACTAATCATACCTCAATTTCGAATTGTTACAGTCAGAGATTTAAAATTCGCTACACAGATGCCTTGTTGCATCAAAATCACATTGTTAACTTTTTGTTTAGAAGCGAAGCAAAACAAATTTAATACGGCCGTATTTAAGAGAATACTACAAATAAATACTAAAAAATACTATAGGGTGGGGAGGAGGGTGGTCGGGAAGGATATGAGGGGGGGGGGGGGGGTAAGGAGTTGGCACTCGGGGGGGGGGTCTGCTTGCCAGACAGGTCTTTGGGTGTCACAAGCAATTTTTTATTTCAAATAAGCTTAATGTCCCAAGACCCCTGCGGTCGTGCGGCATCTTTTTTTGCAAAATGGACCAAGTTGTCCTTTATTTTATTTCTATACAGATACATGACCTTTCGACTGTTGCATATTGGAACTTTATTGGTCGCCGCTGTGAATCCATAAGCTGTTTTTTCACCAGACTTGCAGAATATTGTGTATTTTAATATTATTTCTTCCATTTTATATAAATAATTCGTCGAAATAAAGCCGGCGTCTTGTAAAATACAAAAATGACTGCGTTAGCAGGTAACGACTGCTGCTACAGAAACTGTATTTGCCGCTACAGAATTGAACTATTGTATTTATAATTCTATTGTTTACGGGTTTTAATGAAATATTTCTGGTTTATGTATTTATCCATATAGATACATGTATATTTCCACAATGTACTCAATCAGATCTTTGACACTGAACACAATATATATTTGGTAATTTATTGACATTTGAATATTTAGGCAACTAGTTACGTAATATGTGTACAGTTAAAGTAAACAATGACACTCGGGATGACATTACGATTCTATCAATACCACACACTTCTAAATCGGTTCAAGCATTTAGAAGTTATGGTGGAAACAGAAACGGAAAACATACATTGATGAACCCTGAACACATTACACTACTTTTTAGATTGACAGTCGTGTCGAAAGATAAGGGGGCGGGCAAAGGGAGGTGAAGAGGAAGGAAGTGACTAATTAAGTTTTTGGGTTAAACATATGTGTTTCTTCAATGGTACTTTAAATGAAGGTTATAGAAATTGCATTTTTAAATAAAGGTGTGTGTATTCATCCTAAGCTGAACGAAAAGGTTAACTAAACGAATAGTTTTTCTTTCGATAATAAGGGGATGTGGGTCTATACAGAACATGTAGTTGGAAGAGAGTGTGTACATCTCTTAGGTGCCGAATCACTTACTACACTAAAGCTTGTTTCGATACTGTGAAAAATATAATATGAACTCCGACACTATCAGATACTGAATGACGGATTGTTTGATAAGTACTGAAAGGAATCTCTGCAGACGACGAAGACCGTGCAAGATATAGAAAATACATATACTGCTCATTGATCTGTACTTGTCTAGATTAATTACCGTCGGTGAGCACCCTAAAGGTTTTAACAGCCTTGCAGTATTTTCTCGTAATCGTCGATTTTAATGAGGGTATGTAAACGATTTTAACTGCTATGCTATTTAAACTGCTAATTTAGCTGTGTGAAATATGAGTAATTATTATCTCAATAGGCTGTGATGTAAATAACCCCGGCAATTAGTTTGTTGAATCTATTGTGTGCGAGTATTTATTTAATATATGTTAGTTATGTCTGTCTGTCCGAGCTTAATAGACTCCGAAACCGTTTGATTGATCACCATGAAAGTTGGCACATAAATGTATTTTTTATATGGTTTTTATGATATCCACTTTGTTGTAACACCACTAAATAGCGCTGTAGCACATCAACTTCTATACCGCTCAGCCGATCGTTGTGAACATTGGTATACATAGACATTTGAGTGCGCATAATATTCTCGCGCTATTCACATTATTGTAGCTCACCACCAGATGGGGCTGCAGCATATCAGCTTCTATACCGCTCAACCGATAGCGATGAAAATTGGTATATGTAGACATTTGATTACGCATAATATTTTCATGCTATTGATTTTATTATAACTCGCCATCGGATGGCGCTGCAGCACTTTCATCTTCTATACCTCTCAAACGATCGCCATGAAAATTTGTATATAGAGACATTTGAGAAAGAATAATATGTTCGCGCTATTCACTTTGTGTTCGCGCTATTCACTCACCACTAGGCGGCGCTGCAGCATATCAACATATATACCATTTGACCGCCATGAAAATTGGTATACATAGATATTTGGGTCCTCATATAACACGGGCAATGCCAGGTAATACCACTAGTAATGTGAATAATGTAATAATAAGTAACGCATGTGGTAAAGTTGAAGGTAGTACGACTATGTTATCAGTAGGCAACACTCTGAATTTCGAAGGTCTACTTGACTCCACGTTTAGTATATAAAAGTACCTTCTTTTATATACCGAACTGAACGATACCGCAGAATAGCACAAAATTTACAATATTGTTACCATAGTTTAGTCTAGTGGACTAACGTGTTAACTTTGGCCCCTCCAGCTATATGCCGGCTCTCCTCCTCCATTCTGGAATTTTTAATTAAGAAAGAATACTTAACGCCTCCAAATAAGCCCTCCTAACATCTTATCACAAATTTACACACAGCAAAAAGTAACAAACTTTTTAAAGGAACTATCATGCCACTATGAAGCGCGGATGAATAGCTGTACAAAGCCGCTAAGAGGGGAAATAAAAAGGCGCTGAGCGTATCTCCGCTTCTTCATAATGCTCCGCCGTAAAGTTTCTCACGGCGGAGGCATAAAGTGAAGGAAGCAACTTCGCCCGAATCGGCCAAGCAACTTGCTCACTCGCAGCCCGACAGATGCCGCCTCTCCTATGGTCCAACAAACCATTCGCCGTCCCACCCCGCCGCGAATTAGTAGAGCGTTCAATTTTAATGCCGTTCCGGACATGTAGTTTTATTTACTGCTGCTCACAGTACCCATACACAAGTAAAATCAATCGTTCTTTTTTTTTCTTTTCTAAATCGCGTAAATTTCGTTTTTTCCGCAACTCCTCAAGACTGATTGAAATAAACGAGGAACTTTCGCCCTAAAAACTTTCTTGTTTATTTGACATGCAAGTAAGTAGATACAATGTATTTATTTATTTATTTCATTTATTTGTTTCATCAACACATTTACAAACATATTTTTCGTACTAATATCCATATCTACATAAATAAAAATGAAATGCTGTTCGTTGGTAACCGCATATTAGATTGAACGGCTGAACCAATTTGGATTTTTTTTATGTTCGTAATAGGACAAATAAAGGTCCTAACGGAGAGGAAAATTCGAAAAATGTCTGGAAAATTGGAAAATTCGGGAAAAACGGAGTGTATTTTTCTTCTCTCGATTCGAACGATGGATATCCATTATTCTTTTTTTGAATAGGAACGATATATTAAGTTGGTTTTTTATTTTATTTTGATAGCTATGATCTCAAGATGGAAATATTTCAATCACATGTATTCAATTGAAAAAAAATCTTGAAGATCTTGAGAAAATCCGAAAAAGGCATTCCAGGATAAATTAAAATAAATTACATTTTGCAGCTTTTGTATTGTTTTAAGATTTGTTCAACAAATGTAGTTATTTTATTTATAGCTATTCCAATTTATATATTTCGGTGTTTACCAGGTTTTTGAAATGCGCCAAAATGATGACTTCGCCCCAATGCTGCTACACTACGAAATGCCAAGGTATCTTACTTAAAATCAAGTGTAAAAAAAACGATGTCGGAAACAAGGAAACCCAACTTCACGTTATCCAGGTGTATTTTCCACCGATGTATTAGGTCGTTTTTTTCTAGTATATCCTAGCAACCACGAATGTTTCTATTGGCGTCATATTTTGGGAGAAGCGGCGGTGGAGTTTGTGGGGGGGGGGGGATTTAGGGGGGGAGGGTACATTTACACTGCAGGTAAAATATTTTTGCAAACTTAGCCATCATTGTGATATATCCCATGATTATATCAGAAAGTACTTTTTATGATTTACCCCATCCTCTTCATATAACGTATGGATAAAGATTTAAAAAATAAATTATTTCTTCGAAAGAATTGCTCTTAATTTTGACATATCACATAATTATATTGGAAATTGTCTTTATTATTTTACCCCCATTAAACAACCACCAACTTGAAACGTATATAAAAATATAAACCTTTTGGCATATGTCATTTTTAATGGATTTGCTTATGCTAAATTTGAAGACAAAGGATTATTTCGTCACAAACAAACAGATGAAATTGCCGAAACTCCCGCATAAAACAGGACCCCGCTTTGCTCGGTCAATTATTGAGTTTTATTACATTTTATTATTGTTTTTTACGGCAATGCATATCCGAACGAATTGTATAAATAGCCGCAGTTGGGCTGCAGCAAATCTTCGTTGTTTCAGAACTTTGATTTCTTTAGGTTTTATTTAATTAGCAACGGCTTAGGGTTTGGACATACCCAATAGCACTTAACATTAGTACTATTCCAGCGTGAGGGCAAAGCCTATAATATTGGTGTTGTAGAAAAATACGTACAGCAAAATTGTGGTAGTAAAGAAAAGGCAGCAAAGAAGATAACGTCGATGTGGTGGTATTTCAGGCCTATAGAAGAGCAATCGAATCTGGAAAGACTATCCGAATTCGACGTTAGTTCAATGTCACAAATAACGCGGCATTGAAAAGCGAAAACGTACCTTTTAATTTGGAAGGTGGTGTGGTGCGGCGAAAGGAGGCTTTCACAACGAAAGCGAAAGGCATCGGCTTTTCCTTCCGTAATATTGTCGAGTTATGCGTAGTTACAGTACGCACAATACAGTATATTGTAACGTACGCGACTTGGACAGTACCTATATTAGCCTATATTGAAAGCAAGTACCTATATGACAATCAGTTGATTATTGCAATAATAACTGAAATTACATAAATGGGTTAAGCCCTAATTAGCGAAGCAAATGTTTTGTTTCATATGATTTTCATTATTTACTTCATTTAATTCATTAAACTTTTAGACCATTGACGGTTGCTATTCTGCCAAAATTTATAAATTTATCGTTATCACCGCGTCTGTTACAATGCATTATTACTAGGAAGCTGATTTATTACCTATACTTACAAAGTTACAATTTCAAACAACAACTCAATAGGTTATCAGAAGATTTTAAAAGTATAACTAACGATTTTTTTATTACAAAAATGTTTATATGGCAGACTTTTAAAATAAACATCCACAATCGACTATTTTGAATTTATTTTAGATTTTTATCTTTTTTTTAACATTTCAATTCATAGATAGTTTATTTAATAATTTTGTAACATAATTTAGGAAAACTACTTTTTTAAAAATATATTTTTATTCTTTGATAATATATTTTTTTTGCAAGATTATTCAATAGATTTTTCTTTCTTTTCTATATATTTTTTTATGTAACCTATCGTAAATTTGGTATTTCTGTTTTGGATATTTCCTAATTCTCATTTTAAATATCTTTTTATTATTCAGACAATTCAATAGTCTATTTTTATATAGTTTATTGACATTCAGATTTCTAAAGTGATTTTTTTGACAGGATTAATGATTAAAATAAGAATTATAAATAATGTATGTTTTAATTACATGCTCTATTATACATCCTTAGGTTTTTGGAATTAAGTAAACTTTGTACTTTGACCTTTGAATTTATTACATATATATTACAACAAATCACATTATACAATTACAACTATAATAATTACATATTACAACAAATTTTAATATATAGTGCTAAAAGCAATAAGCGAGTGGGTATTTTAATTAAGATTATTACGAGATTAGTGGGCGGCGCAGTGAATGAAGGTTTTGGCGGGAAACGCGAATAAGTCGAAGTAGGAGCGCTTCTGTGACGCCGCCGCAGCAAACAGAAAGCACCAAGTTTTAATTAAAAAGCGCAAAATGCGAGCGGGACAGCCGCCTAGCGCCGTCCCGCTCCCGCTCGCTTCCACAGATGAACCGAAAGTCCGCGGCTGTGTTTTCGTTCGCAGCTGACTGCAAGCCGATTTATATTATTCAGTGCCTGAAAATATGAGTCATATGAGGCCTGAAAATAAAGACGAATAGCCGTCGCGTGCACGCCGAGTTGGGAAAGTTGGCTTGGGAGCAATCGCGGTCGAGGCGATCACTTCCAGGAAAATGAGCTTAAAAAGCGATTTGTCAGCCTTTGAAATAAAATTTAGATGCTTGTAGTTACTTAGGTCCATGTAAAAGAAAATATTTTGGTGATACGTATATAAAACGATAGGTAATAGGAACATCATCTTTTGAGGACCATGAGCTTTGTGACAATTGCTTCAATAGATTTTGTAAAAATTGATCGGACGTAAGTATGTCTGTGGTCCATAAAGATGCAAAGTAACACTTTCCAAAGTTTGATTATTTTAATTTTTAACCTAGGAATCATACGTACTAAAAAACGCACTACAAGAAAAAAATCGCCTTAAATATTTTATTTATTTATTTTAAATCACCAGAGTTCGTTGGTCATTTGCGATAATTTTAAAAAATACGCTATATATTTAAACAATATTTTTTGCTAATATTAGGATTCTGATGTCTCAATAACATAGAAAAAATATATTTATAAAATAGTCGTATTCGACAATATATAAAATTATTTTTTTTTATTATAGGACACATATGTACCATGGTCCTGAAAAGGTTAAATTAAACAAACAATATTTCTGCTAATTATTGGCGTCTCTTCTCTTATATGTTATTACACAAGCGCAGGGCAGTAATAGTTATTGTCTTCTATACGAGGAAGTGTTTTTTTAAGATCTATACCGTTGATCACTACGGACGAGTTAAAAGAGAATATCAGATTTTTTTAATTTATTTATTTTCTTTTATTTAGGAAAATAACAGTGTATAAAAGTAAGTAGCCAAACAAGATAGATATAAAAATTACACCAGAGACAATTTTCCACTAAATGTTAACATCAAGATTATCTAAATGATAAGAGACAGAAAAAAAAAACGAGAAAAGAAAGAGGATAGGAAGGGAGGGACCAGGAAGGGAAGGAGGAACATAGGAATAAAAAAAAATAAAAAAAATACATTATGTTGATGGGTGTCCACGTATTTAACAAATTTACCCGTACGATATTTGAAGTTGAGACAGGTACGTTGGTAGGAATAAGTACAAGTGCAAACAGTAGATAATAAGTAATAAATTTTAAATAATAATTATTATTAAATTTTAAATATTAAGTGTTAAATATCGCCCTCTTTAACAAATTTCTGAATCCAATGTTCGATTCAGCGAAGATATCTATTGATGCGTATCGATCATCGTAAACCCTACACACACGGTTTAAGAAAGAGTTCTTACGGTAGTTGTTATTGCAACGGCTAATGTGAAACAATGAGGACTGTCTTGTCGTTCTTGATGGGGTCCGGAAATGTATTAGTTGGACCAAGTCCATGCAGTTTAATTTGTTGTTTAAGATTTTATGTAGGAAGACTAGATCATGGTACATCCTTCGATCAGCCAAAGAAGTAAAGTTGTACGAGTGGTGAACGTTGATGCCGTAAGAATTGTCAAGTGTGAAGTAAAATCTATAGTTTAAGTATTTCAAGAATTTAGTCTGGATGCGCTCGATTCTGTTATTATGGATGGCATATGAGGGGTTCCACACTTGCGAGCAGTATTCAAGATGCGGGCGGACGTAGGCATAGTAAAGCGTTTTAATAGTGTGTATATTAAAGAGTGATTTAGAAGTCCTTAGAATGAAATCCAACATTCCAAATGCTTTATTCGTTATTGTGTCGATATGATCAATAAACTGCAGTTTGTCGTACAATAGAATGCCTAGGTCTTTGGTTACGGATTTAGAATGGATGTCAATATTAAAGAGTTGGTATTGGTGTTTAATCATATCTCTTTTCCTGGTAAATCGAACCAAGTGGCATTTGTGTACGTTGAGCTGTAGGTGGTTCAGTTTGCAATAGGTAGAAAAGCGATTGAGGTCTTCTTGGAAGTTTAAACAATCGTGTATCGAGCTAATACGCATAAAGGCTTTCATATCGTCCGCGAATAGAAGGATTTTAGAATGCTTAAAACATTCGTCGATATCATTTATATATAATGTGTATAATAAAGGCCCAAGAATACTACCTTGCGGCACACCAGAGGTTACTAATTCTCTATTTGACTTGAAGCCTGCTGCCACTACAATTTGACTTCTTTTACTGATATATGATTTCAACCACCTCAGTAAGTCACCATGTATACCTATCTTTAATAATTTCGATATTAGAGTAGGATGGTTTACTTTATCGAAGGCCTTACTAAAGTCTGTGTAGATGGCGTCTGTCTGGTAACGTTTATCCATATTTGTCAGCAAGGTCTCAGTGAACAGAATCAGGTTGGATGTGGTTGATCATCCTGATTGGAAGCCGTGTTGGGAGTCGCTGATATATGTTTTCACTGCTGCATGTAACTGAGCATATACCAATTTCTCTAGAATTTTACTGAAGATGCATAGTTTGGAGATAGGCCGATAGTTTTCAATGTCATGTTTAGGACCGGATTTGTAAACCGGAGTGATGTGGGCCGTCTTCCATTCATGCGGAAATATGCCTTCGTCTAATGATCTTTTAAATAAGATGCTCAGAGGTTTTATTGAAATACTATCTGTGTTGCCAGTCGCTAACGGGTTGTTTAAATTGAAAAAAATAATTTAAGCTTTACTCGCTAAAAAAACCGTAATTTGGGCATTTGGATTATGAACTTTAGAGTTAATAAGATTATCTCACTGTTTATAGACAAAGTTGTGATTTGGGACATTTTTTCAATTAATTATTTTTTTGATAAAATGATCCAATTGGTAGGCATTACTGGTTTTGGTATTGTTAAATTATTTTACATTATTTACCTTATATCGTATTATAGTGTAATACATATGTGCAATATTATAATTCAATAAATATTTAAATTCATAATAAATTAAAAAAAATATTTAAAAATAATTTCACTGCTAAAGTACCTAATTAGGTATATATGAAAAATACAATTATATAATAGTCGAATTAGAAATATTACAAATATAAAATGACTACAATTAAAATTGCATTATAGAAATACCCAACATAAATTTTTGTATAATAATATATCTCCGACTATCGTCTAATTTCTCGGCATCTATTTGCCCAATATGTCGCAGTTTTTGCGATATTGCTCAGATTTCGCAGTCAAATAGGCTTTATTTATCAAGCCAAAGCTTAACTAAATACCGGAAAATGCTATAATTATACTATATTTGCCTAATTATTTTATTCGATTGGGCCCGTAGATCTTGGGCAAATACTACAATTATTGAATATGACTAGTTCATCCTGACTCATATCGGGCAAATACATTACCAATCCTGCTATTAGCGTATTTAACGAAATTTGTTAAGCATATTTATTATATTTATTGTGCAATCAAAAATCATTAGTTACTCAAGAACCAGGCGAAACTCGGGAAAGATATAATTAAACCTGCCGCCAAAAATGTGTATTCAAATATTTCTAAAACCTTTCAAAATTTTGATATTACTGTCATCTCTCTCAAATAGTGAGCTATCTCAAAATCCAAATTGGTAGTCAGGGGGCGAGGCTGCCCGCTGGTCACCTTTCCCAGTGCCTCGCCGTAAGGCCTTGGCCTCTGACGGGCTTGTTGGCGGAGCTAGACAGTAGATTGTCCTATCTCTAAGTCTTCTACTTTCATCCCACGGCTGAAAGCACGATAACATATCGTTATACCAGCCTGGGGTTGACACAGCCCTACTATTGTCATAGAAGGTCCAAAAGTTGATAGAGGCCCACTTGACCACAAAAACGGGCTTGGTAGAGGTTTTGATGTTCACAATGTTTATCAAATCAATACTGCTGTGTGTATATCGAAAGATAGCAATCGATAAATATCATTGAAATCTCTCCTGGAGATTAATTTTCAAAGAATGTGTCGGACACAATTGTGTCCCTAAGGGGAATATGTACCAAAGATGTTTCGATTTAGTGATCAGGGATTTACTAAGAATGTATTAACAGGTGTATTAAAAGGAGAAGTATTAATATAATAGAAATACTACAACAGTAAAAACTTTGCGTATTCTCGCTGCCACAGCTCTTTGACCTGCATTAGCTCGTCTGATGTTATTTTATTTAAGTTTTTTTTAAATATTTAAATTCGTCAATTTACCTAGTTTTCATCATTGTATTGATATGTTTTTGCGTCGTTATTGCTATATAGATTATGAGATTAGAGTATGATTTTTTATAATAACATGGTAATAACATTTTTTTCTTAGTAGCAATGGTCATTTGTTTCCACACCTTTCGATTGCGAATGGGGTTAATAAACTATGCCTAATATACTTTGTCAAATACTATAATAATAAGGTCATTATTGTGCCTCCCCGGTTAGGCTTAATCACTTAAATATGCAATGGTCTGATTATATTCAATCATTATGGTGTTTTCCGAGGAATATCGAGCAGCGAGTTGATTGATGACCGATACGCAGTATTCAGACGTGATCGCAACTACGCGACTACGGGTCAGGGAAATGGTGGTGGTGTTCTATTAGACGTTAAAAACGAGCTAAATGCTCATGAACAGCCTTTGTGGAGTACGTGCGCTAAGGATATTTGGGTTACGATACCGTCGTCATCTTCAAAAGGGTGTAATCATTCAGTTCATATATGTTGTGCGTTCTTCCCTAGAACGCTCAACTACAATATAAATATTGAAGCGTTTATGTCTCGACTAGCCGACATTGTTCTAAGCCATCCTGAAAATGCATTTATTTTAGTTGGTGACTACAACCTGCCAGAAATCGATTGGGAATACGAAGGAATACGAATACGACTCTTCATCCTCTGCGCCTGCCGTCTTAACTCTGGACACTATGAGCATGGCTGGTTTCCGCCAATATAATGGTATTTCCAACACTATGGGGAAAACGTTAGATTTGGTCCTATGCAATGAAAATATTAATGTCTATGATAGCGACAACCCGATAGTTCCAGAGGATTACAAGTACCACAAAGCCCTAGTTATTGAATATTCCCTAGAGCTCGTGAAACCACTTCAGGATTCGCTGGCACGTAACGCAGTTTAATAAAGCTGACTATATTGCAATCAATGCCGAACTTGCGGCATTTAATTGGGAGGATCTTTTATGTAGTACTGATATTAATTCTGCCTTAAGCGGTTTCTATAGAATTTTGTCCAGGCTAATTGATCTATATAATGTGCCAACGAAACTGGTGTGGGCATCCAAATATCCCCCTTGGTATACGTCTTCGTTAATTAATATTACCAAGGAGAAATATCGATACCGTCAGAGGTTTAAACGGTTTCACAACCCGCTTGACTATAATAAACTCTCCCTGTTGAGGTCCAGGCAGAAACTTATAAGCAAGGATTGCTATGCATTATACATTAAAAAAAAATTAAACAAATATTCTTAGCAATCCTAAGTCCTTCTGGTCTTACGACAAATCCCTCCGGAAGTCCGACTCAGTCCCTAAAAGTGTAACATACTTAGGTAGTGTTTCTGAGTCAGGGCAGGAAGTGTGTACTATGTTTTATAAATATTTTGAATCGGTTTTTGAACCGAGTTCCGCTAGTCCTACTCCTAGTACTTCTGCTCATACCGAATGCCATGGTAGTAATATCTCGTCTATTAAAATCACTGAAGAATTGGTGAAGAAGTATATTAGTAAGCTCGATCTTAATAAATGTGCTGGACCAGGCAGTATCCCACCATTGTTCATATTTCGCTGTGGTCATAATTTGGCCTTGCTACTTACTTACTTTTCAGGAGGTCAGTTTGTTATGGCACCTTTCCCGACGAGTGGAAGTAAGCCTTTGTTACACCAGTCTACAAATCAGGTTCGAAAATCGATGTTACTAACTATCGTCCTATTTCCAAACTCTACATAATAAGTAAGCTATTTGAAAAAATAGTTTACGATCAATTATATGCGGCAACTACTCATTGCATTCTATCACAACAGCATGGACTCAGAGCTGGCAGGTCTACAGTGTCTAATCTTACTTTGTTTACGAGTTTTCTATCGCTGCAAATGAGTAAACGCAATCAAGTGGATGCTGTTTACACTGACTTCAGCAAAGCATTTGACAAGGTAGACCATACTAACCTTATCTTAAAATTAAGTACTGTTGGAATTCACGGTGATCTACTGCGTTGGTTTGCATCGTATATACAAAATCGTTGCCAGCGTGTGGTTATTGGTGGATTTAAGTCTGACTGGACAAGTATATCCTCGGGTGTACCACAGGGTAGCCTTTTAGGGCCCCTTCTATTTACATTTTATATCAATGACATAAATATCTGTTTTAAGTTTTGTAACTTTCTAGTTTTCGCTGACAATTTGAAAATGTACGCACCTGTTAATTCTCTTAACGCTTGTCAATTGGTCCAGGATGATCTAGATAGACTATCTCTTTATTGCGCCTCGAATCGCTTATTTCTGAATGCTGCGAAATGTGCTACCACACTGTGCTTTTACACGGAAAAACAATATTTTACCATTTAATTATACTGTAAACGGTTTCTCGATAACCAAGAAGAATGCAATCCGGGATCTAGGTGTTTTTTTAGATAGTAAGTTATTATTTAACTATCACATTGATAACATCACTAAAAAAGCATATAATATGTTAGGATTCCTACTTCGATCTTCAAAACAGTTTATTTATTTATTTATTTATATAAGTAATGCAAATAATTAAAAAGTAAACAATTTCAGCTTAGGAATACTTTCAAAATAGAATCAAAAGCAGAAAAAAGAATACAATGCATAGTCTAGTCGCAACGTCACCTAACTAGGCCGGGACCTGTTCTAAGGTAAACATTATTTTTTTTATGTGCTTGCACAAATACCGTGTTTAAAAGAGTGGCATATATTCCATGTATGCACAAAAATGGAATTGCAAAGCAATATTAAAAATGACTAAATACTTGATTAAATTAAATAATTAAATTAAAGTTAGAAGTGGAAAATTAAAATGACAGCAAATAAATTCAAATCATAAAAAAAAAAAAAACAAAAAAAAAAACCTCTCAGTTAAACATTCTCTCTTACTCTTATACAACGCATTCTTCCGCAGTCACCTCGAATATGCGTCTCAAATATGGTCTCCAAGCTATAATATTCACGTAAAAAGAATTGAACGTATTCAAAATTTGTTCTTGAAACATTTGAATTATCGTTTCTTTTTGTCCTTTCCCAATTACAGCGAAGCAGCTAGCCTTCATGGTCTTCAATCACTACAATCAAGAAGAAAATGTGCAGATGTGGTGTTTTTCCATAAATTGTTGACAGGTTACATTGATTGTTCGGATCTTCTTGGAATGGTATCTTTTCGTGTACCATCGCAACTCACTCGCCAAACGGAATTATTCCACCTACCGCAGGTTGGCACTAATTATGCACAAAACTGTTTTATTTATAGAGTATGTAAAATTTATAATACGCAGCTCGGCGATATTGGCGTATTCAATTCGTCATATATCGCTCTTTAAAAAGCAATAATTAATGACGGTGTTGACGTAACATTGTAATCGCACGCACTATATAATATAATATTAATAATATGTATACAAGAATATATTTAAATAATATGTATGACAATAATATGCATACATTATGGAACGTGTATTCACATAAAATTGTATTTATTTATATGACTCCCCCTTCCCAATTCCCACCTCCTTTCATGTGAGTGTATTCTTCATAGAAAACTGGTAAGTGTTTAAATTATTAAAATTTAAGTGGAAACATGTTATTAGCATTATCTTTAAACTTAATAATTTTGTGCCCAGGTATAATGAATAGGTAAGCATCAGGTAAGTTTTAAAATTATAGTATTTTCCAGTATATTCGTATAAGCCAAGGCTTTGTCTAATGTAAATATACTTAAAGATGTTTAAGGTTAGTAAGAAGATAGAGGCACCTTAGTCGGACGTACTGAGAGAAAGGTTTATTGCCGAATAATTTGAGTTTAATTTGGAAAAAGAAATAATTTTAAAACAAAAAAGAAGAAAGAACTCAGAATTAATTTGGGAGGCCTGGTGTCCCGATCAACACTATGACTGACGTTATAAGTCATGTATCACCTGTCTGATATCATATTAAAGAAAGAATAATAACATTTTAGTCATGACACTCGGAATGATATAACGATTCTAACAATACCCACTTCTAAATCAGTTTAAGCGTTTAGAAGTTATGGTGGAATGAAGAAACGGAAAACACACATATATAAATCCTAAACATACAGCACTCCTTTTTTGGCAGTCGTGTAAAAATAACCGAGTTATACTTGTGACATCACAGCGGTCACGAGAGCGCTTCCACTACATTTCGTAGCGTTTCATTTCGAGACTGTTTTATATAATTTCAGCGGCTATACCCGAGTATTAATGTAAATTAAATCGCGGCTCTTTCATTTCCAATTTGCCGCTGCAGGCTTTGCAGTATTTGAAAGGCGGTGCTGGCGGTGAAAGTGCAGTGCGCCGTCTGAAGTGAGACGTTTCGCGTATTTTTCAGGAAGCAAGGTGCGACCGCCGCCCGCCGCGCGGACGTGTATCATTAAATCGCAATCATCGGCGCGCCGACCGCCGCCAACAAATTGCAGGCGGCCCCAAGACCGCGGTGAGCCTCGCGACGCCCGACGCCGACGTCCACCCGCACTCGCGTCACACGAAAACAAACATAGAGAAGGTCAACGTCATTGAAAAAAATCGGTTATTTCACCTTACTTATCCAAGTTGTAGTAGACAACAGGCGAACCCGTCACCCAGGAGGTTTTTAAGATATTTATCGTTCTGACTCCCGTGAGGTGAGCGTAGCATGAGGACGAAACAGTCCAATGTCTATAGAAAATCGAAGACTATCGCGGTTGTTTGATATTATAAATAGACGTATCGCTGACGTTGCAGCCGCCATTGTCCAGGGTAGACTGAAAGAGCTGTCAAATCGTTGTTTTGCCGGTAGGCGGTAGTCAATGGGCCCGGCTCGCGTGAGGCCCCGCTAAAGAGCATTTTTCCCGCGGAAGCCTTCACGGACCTTGGATCTACGAAAGAATCTAACTTTCATATTTTATTCGGTAACATGTTATTTTGGATAAAGTATTTTTTAAATGGCTGATACGATGTAACTAATTTAATCTGCTACAAGGGCAAGCCAGTCTACCTCCATGTGAGTTTGATATTTGTATTCAAGTGTTTCCAATGCAATGACATTTTTATTGTACGATTCCAAAGACAAAAATATCAGTTCATATTTTGTGATGTATGCGTATTTCAACTAAACCAAAATTACTTTGATGGAAATTTGTTTTGGTACGGACGTCGGTGAGTATAAGAGACCCTCGCCTACGTGTGACCAATTAATGCGTGCGAGAAAGAGAAGACACGAAAATAAGCAACTGTGAGGGCTTGCAAGAAAGAGATAACACGAAAATAATCGGCGTCGTGGCCCAGCGAGCGACAGCGCAAAGTGTGCGAGGAGTCAAGTCATGCAAGACGGAGACGAACGACAGCCCAGCGTGATCGGTCGGCCACCTCGAAAAACGATGAGCCCGTCGCGAACCCTATGCGAAATCATCAACCGCCACTGCTAGACATCTAATTTTTGGGTTCAGCAGTAGACGGTGACGATATGTAACTTTTGTTATTTTTTCAAATAAAACATTGTAATAATAGTATCAGAGAAAACGGTCATCAGACGAGACAGTCTTCTCGTTTAACACCACTAGAGTCTCCGGAGAACTTCGCTATTTCAGATCAAACTCCTATAGATAGCAGTAGTTCTGAAAGACTTTATTCTGATACACAACGCAAAGTGGCGGCCCAGACTGCGACAGACGGCAGTAATTCCTTTTTTCAGACTGCAAATCAATAGGCTACCCGAGCGATGTGGTGATGAACAAATATTTTAAAAAATCAACTACGCAACTGTTTTGGTTCTAAGTCTGAGAAGTGCTATAGATATTCATGTTGCCCTCTCTAGCGAATAAATAGAGGTCTTGCCCTTGTCGCTCCGATTTTAGGTCGATGTGTCGACGCTCGTAAAATATTAATTACGAAGTGGATACACAGGAGAATAGGTTAGTGGAAAATTGTGTCTGATTTCCGTTCTCATATTATCGGCACTCAATAATTCATAGTATCTAAAAGCGAGGTGAATTATCATTAGCTGAAAATGGCCCTTCATACAGATGTCGCTAATGGTGCGGACAAGCTCGAGCCACTTTTGCCATCAAACATTGCGTCACCGCCTCGTGAACATTTCAATCGCTCCTAACAAATCGATCCTTTCTTCGGTAGAACGCGGCGCATTGTTCGACGAAACAGATGGGCGGTTTGTGGTCGCGTGCCATCCCATACTAAGCGACCACGCTACAATGTCTATTTATTATCGCCAAAGTGCCGACACTCTCCTGCCGCCTTTTACCCATCGCTGCATACATTTTTATGAGATAGTTTGAAATATTTTGTTTTTTTCAAGCATACAGCATTTATTGTTCCTAAAAATTAGGATGAAGTCATGATATAATCTAAATTGCCATATAAATTAGCAAAATATTGTCCATAGATAATATAAATCCATGGATAACGGCTTGAACCGAAATATAAAAACTTTTCATTAAACATTAGTTTGTAAGAGCCACCTGTTCTTTTTGCAGAATAGATCCTCATCTTTCCCCTTAACAGTAAAAAGAAACACGGCTTCGCATAAAGGATTACAACGCTAACATAAGAAGTGGAGGAGCAAAAGGCGCGAAAATCCTCTTATTCTACCATGAGCAGATACATTTCCTTTTATTTATTTTATAATTTTCTTCGTTTAAAAATATTGCTTTTTTACATGTATGTATCATTAGATGTTTTTTAAGTTAATTAAAACAGCAATTCTTTTAGTCAAACTCCTTACTAGATTGTCGCACTCTTCCTTAGAAATATTCTGCCATTCTTGTATTGAAACGTATTTAATGTTTCTTTGTCGAAAGGTTTCTTTGTCGAAACAAGTTGACCTAGACCTAATATATGTATAATGGCCTAAACTTAGAAAAGGTCCACACATACAAATACTTGGATAGCTTTGTTGAAGAACAAGTAGCTAACAGCCTTGAAATAACGTATCGGATAGAACAAGCTCGAGCCGCCATCACAAAAGTGAAGAAACTTCTATGCGATAGAAGGCTTAAAATGCAAGTTTGTATTCGCCTGGTACATTGTTATATTTTCTCCACGGTTTTTATCTCTACTGCACGATGTAGAAGCGTGAAAACTTACGGATGCCATGTGCAAGAAGGTGGAAACGTTCGAAATGTAGATCTACAGGAGAATTTCAAGGATTTCCTGGAGAGATAAATGCAAAATGTAATAGTTTAGAACCCGCGGGTAAATCGTTGGAGGTTATAAAAACCATTAGAAGAAGGAGGATAGAGTATCTTGGGCACATTATTCGTACTCAAAAATATGAGCTATTACAACTGATTGTCCAAGGAAATATATGGGAAGAGAAAACCGGGAAGAACAAGAACATCTTGGCTTAAAAATCTGCTCCAATGATTTGGGGCTAGCACCCGATCCTTTTTCAGAGCAGCTGTGTCGAGGATACAATTCGCTTTAATGATCGCCAATCTTCGGTTAAAGATGGCACCCCTAGAAGAAGATTATTTATGATATGATAGATTATAGATAGATTAGATTATAGATAGATAGATTATTTATGATATGGTAGATACCAAAAATGTTGAGTTTAAGTTAAATAATATTTATATAATTATATAATTTATATATATAATTATATAATTATATAATATTTAAATAATTATAATCATCATTGTGGAGAGGAGAAGGAATCAACGTTTATGCACCTTTCTATTTTTCGCGCGATTCTTTGCTGTAATTTCACTCCGAATGTCTCCAATTCTTCAGCTGGCCAGCTCACGAACGCGTAAATTACTATATAATCACAGCACGATAAACAAGAACAACAATTATAATTTTTGAATCAATAAAGTATGGTTTGATTATTTTTCAAAGTAATCAGAATCGGAAAGGTAATCGTTACATCTGTAGTAGGGCCCTAATATTTGATAGTGCAGGGTAGAACCATTGCTTTACAGGTTGCGAGCCAGTAGTTAGGTGTTTGTGTTAGGTAAGTACTACTGAGTAAGAGTAGCAAGTAGTACGTGTCGGCTCGTCTTGCAGTGGCGGCTCAGAGACGCTCTTCAAATTACGTTAGCCCGTGCATTGTCACGGCGCGGCGCAACGTGGCTACTGATCTATTCAGGAACGCTGGCCGTTCGGCCGGACTGGTTAATGTGACTCGCACTCCGAAAGCCAATTAAGCACTTTCCTGGATGGCGCCGCGGAGCGACGACCTTTGACATTGTATACCCCGCGCTAACTAGGCGGCCGAATGCACTGCGCTCAGAGAACTCAATTCGTAAGAGGAGCGCAATGGGATTTTCGAAAGCGTGCTTACAGGATGACCGACTCCGGTGACCCTTTCCTAAACAGAACGCAAGTGAATGTGGGTACACCAGAATATCCAATCAAATACATGTGGGTGTTTGACACAATTAAATACATGTGGGGGTAAGAGTAGACTCGTTACACACTTACAGGTTTGTTTTCACTGCTTCAGAAAGTTGTTTAACTGAATGATAATGACAAAAATAGTCGTAGTGGTCAATTCAAAGTTCAAGTTCAAGTTCTTTATTGTGTGAATCATTAAAAAAACATAAAATGTTTAAGTAACAAACTGCCCAGAGAGCATACAACATATCGTTTTAGAAGAAACTTCATAAAGTAGAAGCTATATAAGGCGCCAATCACCAAGCAGTAAAACTAAAACCATCAACAATCAAAATAATCAATATCAGAAATGATCAAATTAAAGCAATAATCATTAATAATCAGATAATCAATCAAACTAATTTTTATAATGTTTTGTCCAAGAAGAATCTAAATACATTATAATTACATTTAAATATAAGATACCATATAACTAAAACAATCATTAAAATAATTAATTCAAGCTAAAACAATCAACAAATGAAATAATCAGTATACGCATTACATTAAATTATTAAAAATATACGCATTACATTACAAATAAATTACTTACTTAAAAAATCACACAGAAATTACACAGAAATTACTTTATTACAATTATTACAGATTACAAAAAAGTTACATTAAAAAAACAGATTAATAAAAAAAATACCAATTACAGTTTTCAATAATAGTACAGAAATTACGTTGAACTACTAATAAATCTAAAATACCAAAAAGAACTACAATATAAGAGGCTTGTGTTTAGGGTGTGTGTGTGTGAGTATGTGAGAGTGTGGGTGTGAAGTGTGAGTATAGTAATAATAGCGTCAAGTGTGAGAATAATAGTAATAATAGCGTATATAAAGTATAATAATCTACAAAAATAGCTGAAACAAATAGTCGGTTTATTATATAGGATATGATTTGATTTACGGAGTATTCGTAAGTGCTTATGAAATTATTTAAAATATCAATACCAATGGATATAATAATCCTCACAGCAATGTGTACTCCATTTCTGAATGCATTCGTTTTAAAACGTGACGAATTTGAATTTCGAATGCGACCGCGAAGACAGGAGTGAGTTCTTCTTTTTTTTATAGTCGAATGAATTTTAAAGCGGCGAATTTGAATTTCGAATGCGACCGATTTGGCGTAGCAATGCGCGCAGGGTACAGCTAGATCAATATATGTTATTATTCGACCGAACCAATCTTTAAACGTTAATTCCAATACTTTGTTGGGATTGTCAAAATAGCCGTTTTAAACGATTGTACAGTTTTAATATATAGCAAATTATATTTGATTTCTAAGATTTCAAAATAATAATAAAGCTTCGAGTGTACGGAGGCAAAGTGGAGAGTTCTTTCCTCTTTGCCTCGCATTATGAGGCAAAGTGGTGAGTTTCGATCATTGAGGTCTTGAGTTTAAAATGATGTAATACATATTTCCTCCTATGTTTTAATAGCCAGGTGCTCAAAAATATATTAAAACAGCTAACAGCATAGTGGACAGAATACATAGGAATTCATGCAGAAGAAACAATTTTAGTGATACTATGGACATAAACACAGTATAATGTTATAATTGCAGCAGGGCTTTTAAACCATTAACAAGTCCTTAAAATGAATCCTACAATTTTATTTGTCGGAATCATCGGAATACGTGGGGCACAAAAAATGACCGGGAAGGAAAAACGACAAACATAAAGTAACTTAAAAAATGTTTTCTCATTTTACGAACTACTACTATTAAAATCATAGTTTTTTTCTTTTAAAATAACTGTTAGACAGTAATTTTAACTCAAAAGTTAGATATGTTAAAATGGACGTTTTAAACGGATTAAACAGGTTTTGAAACCGCTTTCAGAGACCTTCAACGGCTTGGATAGCTTCCAAGGAACCGCTGGACACCCAACTTAGCTTAATTCTTGAGAATATTAAATAATTATAGATATTTAGGTCAGGACGGTATCGAGAATGTTCCATTTGTTCTATGTTTCCCTGCACCAAGAACTTCTTTGTTTTCGGTGTGGTGTCAGAGTTCGCATTATCGTGGCGGAGTTTATGCGTTATTTCGAGTTACCTTTACGGGATTCAGTTATCATTTCTGGCAAAAAGCACATGGTACATTAATCTACGGCAACCATTCTGCGTTCTCGTGTGGATATTGTGGCAATATTTGAGACAAATGAAGATACTCTATCTACCTTTGCAACGTATGCCGGAACAGACAAATTTTATACGCTTGAGCTGAATTTCTGCCGATTGACACACTCTTTTCGGCTCATATGAGTATATCCTATTGTTATAGCGTAATTTGATATTACTCCGTTGAAGTGTTGCAAAGTAAACTGGCACCAATTAAAAAAGAGCCGTTTTTATAATTTTGTCAAGTTACCCGATATCTAATGGAAAACT
Source organism: Micropterix aruncella (assembly GCA_944548615.1). Classification (NCBI taxonomy): domain Eukaryota; kingdom Metazoa; phylum Arthropoda; class Insecta; order Lepidoptera; family Micropterigidae; genus Micropterix; species Micropterix aruncella. Next base: position 20,952,951 of record OX155950.1, read on the forward strand.
AGGTTTCTGACGCCTAACTCGCTATGCAGAATTGTTGTACCAATGCCATACCAATTTCTAAACGTGTCCGAATCTGCACATTTGACACACGCACGCCTTCCTGCATTAGCTGATAGACAGCAGTGATGTTCTCTTTGTATTACAGATGTTTTTGGTAGACCTGTGAATGGAACAATGCTAAGAGAGGCTTATCTACGTTGACATTCTGAATACAAGCGATATCTTATTGATAAGCTATGTATGTACCATAGTAACAACAACAAGGGTTGTATACTACAATGGGCGAGCCCGTCACCACAGTAAATTTTAAGGATTGTTCGTTCTGTCTCCCTGGAGTGAGCGTAGAAGACTTGAGGACAAAAACAGTCCACTATCTAGCCGTCACAAGCCCGTAAGAGGCCAACGCCTTAACCGCGAGATAGCCAGGAATGTTACCTGGTGGGCCGACACTCACGTCCTTACTTCCAATTGTGACCAGATTACTCCGGTCTCTCGGTTGGTTACGAGTTCGAGGTCGCTTGCGCGGTCCTCTCCCTTACGAAGCGGTGAAACGGTGTATACCGAATCTATCGCGGACCACAGCGTCCTTTGCCCGGCTCTTCACCCAGGATCGGATGGTCGATGGTCATTTCAAGAGTAGTCGCCGTAAGGTCCGCAACCACCCCCGCTCTATAGGAAACAGTATTGCTTCCAGGCTCCCCCGACTGTTAGTCAGAGTGCACAGTCGATTGGCTTACGCGGCACGGTGCGCAGACCGTCCAGGAGCGCCAGAAGTTTGATTCCTAGGGGAAACTGACCATAAGGCCAGAGTCCTACCCACGCTCGCACTTCATGCGTGGAGGCCGTCGGATAGGTGCTGACCCGTGAGTGTGACCAACCCTGAACAGAATGGGTCTTCGTGGCCACATCAGCAAGGGCCCATTAACTCCCAATGTATTCTATTTACTATGTACCATAGTAAATAGAAACAAGAACAGTGGGATATAGTTCTTAAAATAAACGTATATAGTAAATATCCTAAAATTTCGGGGTACCCTAGCATCTGGCCGGAGTCAAATAGTGACTAGCAGTTAATCTATCATAGGCTAAGCAACAGCGGTTGCTCAGAGTGTTCGCAAACAACTTAAGATACCACTGCAAAAAGACGCAGAGTAGCTTTAAAATTGCACTAGAAAGGCTCGAGTATCCTTATCCCATACAGGGTTGTTACTTCTCCAGTTGATAAAACTCAATGCATGTCTGTTACCGTAGCGCTGTGATGAAGTAGAAGAGAGTTAGTTAACCGTGAAATGAAGTCTTGATGTCTCAGGACACATCAATTTATAGCCGAATTCGGGCGGGCGGCGCCGCGTAGAGTGATAATTCACTGTCGCCCAATGCATTGTTTCGTTAATTTCTGCGAGAGTCCCAGGCAGAAGCGGCGCATATAACAGACTGTGATCCAGCTAAGCCCCGCTTTGGACGAACAGTCGCACAAGCGGCCCCCATAGAAGCGCTCGAATCGCTGCTCCTTTGTTTAGCAGGTCGTAACTCTGCCGTAATGCTTTCAGACGTGAGAAAATTTTCACTACCTCTATAGCTGTCATTGATCTTGATACACCGCATATCACCGCGTCTCCCTTCAACCGGACTCATGTTTCCACACGTTCAAAAAGTATCCAACATTTTTTTCCTCGTTAATAAATGTAGCACGGGAAGTTTACCTCGGTGCATGGATATGCGTACGTGCAATTCGCATCCTTGATTTTTTCACGCTTATTGAAATTGTCAGATGCTGGCAATAAACCGACGAATGAGGAAGTTTGTTTGTTTGATTTGAAAAGCTTTATTGCACACACATAAGAGTACAATGTGGTGGGCCTATTGCCAAGTGGCAATATCTTCCGACCATACCGCCAGGGTTATTGTGACTAAAGGTTTATGTGGGCAAATCGATTTATAAGTAATAAATGAATACACTTACATAATAGTCATCGTAGTATAAAATATAAAACAGTGATTAGTAACGTATGCCAACTCGATATTGGAGGAGTGGAATATCAGGACAAGCAAAGGAGACGGGGGGGGGGGGAGAGGGGTATTCATGAGTTGAGTAAATATCTCTTTAACGATTTTTTAAACCCGCTCAGGTTTTCAAGGTGTCTTATCGGTAAAGGCCCGTAATTCCAGAGTCGGGCCGCCTGCACTGCGAAAGACCTAGACATGAAAGTTGTTGAATGCTGAGGTATAGCCAGTAATGGAAGTGTAGTGAGCATCCATCAGATTTCTAAGGATGGAAGTTCTCAATAGAAATTGCATCAAATTTGCTATATATTAATAACAGTTAAATTAAAAATTTACAATTGTAATTCTATTATAACAATTCAAGATTTAAGATCATGAAAATTATATCTCATACATACATGTATATTAATAATATACAACCGTTCAATCGTAACACCCCATATGTTACTGGTATTATTGTCATTTTAATGATAATAAATATAATACATAGGTACAATGGAATGATCTTACCGATTACCATTGATATTTGATGTAATTATATAATGTCACTGAGCTGAACTAATCAAAAATAAATGAATAACGTGAAATTAATGAATTATCCATATTCTAATATCCAATATCAAAATAAAGATGTAATAAAATGATTATTAGGCTCATTTAAATTAAAAAACTTTTTTTTATTTATTTGCTTGTTCTTTAGTGTATCTTTCACTATAACTAGAAAGAATCGAATCAATCATATACCAAGTAATTTAAAAACATTTAACAATACATAATATGATTAATACACTTAGTTGAAATCCGTGATTCCTTCAAAATAACATTCAAAGTGCACAATCCCTCACAAGTGCGAACAGTTCACGCTTCAAGTGTTACTTGTTCAGTACTCGCGGGAGTGTGACTTGAAGTAATTCGGTTGGTGGGTGACATTACAAATACTACATTCTCTAAGGGAAATACGATTAAAGTAAGTTTGATTGTCTTGGGACATTACTGTAACCTCCATTCTCATTTATATGTTGATTTTCGGTTAACAAAATGAACTTGCCAACTACTAGATACAATGTTTGACAATTTTGAAACCGATAGGAAACCAAAAAATTCAAAACCTAGAAATAAACATATTAATAATCAATCATGATAAAACTATGATGCTTATTGGATATGAACGTGGATGTATACATGGTTGAAATATACTAAATACTTAATACATTTTGTTGCCTCAGAAGTTAAATGAGATGTACTTGAGGGGATAGATCGTAACGTTTCTTAGAAAATTAAATATTTCGAGACCGTTTTGGGCGATCAAGAATAGTTAAGGCGACGTACTACTTAAAAAATAAACCGTATCTGAGTTTTTAAGCCCCGCCTACTTACCCCCTCCCCTCGCGACGGGGCAGGTGTTTATTATGTTGACTCATCTCGCAGCGATATTCACTCGCTATCGATGTCTGGACTAAACACACTAGGTATACACTATTGCAATGGGATTTATATTTTGGGATTATGCAAGTGTCATGTACCTACGCTGGTGAAGAAGGCTACGCTTTATCATCATCTAAACTTGAACATTATATTACTTTCCCGGCTGCCACTGGTAGGGAAGGTGTTGTGATCGTGCGGAAAAAAATGTTTAGATAACGATAGAGATGTCCATTTTGAGGTCCACCAAGATGATTAAGACCATTTTCAGAGAAATGTATGTCTGTTTGCCTGTATGTAATCTTTCACGATAACTGCCGAGCCGTTGAACCGATTGAGTTGAAATTTGGAACATAGGGATAGTATCACCCTGGAATGCGCCCATTAGATTTTGGCTGTCAACTGTTAAACCAAACTATCACTGTCAAAAATTGACAGAAGCCATATCTTACAGAATTTCATTTGCGATATGTCATTTGAAAGCCCCTGAAAAACTGTATTAAGAACAGTCACCTGTCACTAATTAATTTTCGACATTTTAAAATTATTTTAAATGGTGATAGATGACAATTGGAGAAATGCCGTTAACTGTTTTGGATACAGTTTTCCAAGGGCTTTTAAATGACATAAATCGCAATTCATGTTCCGTGAGATACAGCTTTAGTATTTTTTTTATAGTTGTAGTGACAGTTTTTGATAGTATTTTTTGGCAGAAAAAACATTTAGCATCGAATTAAAAAACAACATTGTGTATCGAACTATTTATTCGCGGTATAATAGTTCTTTGAGGAGGACATAACGACACCCATCGCCTTGTACATTATCATTAAATAATTATTTAATTAAAAAGTAATATAATTTATTTTTAGATACTGTAAGCACATCATTGTAAACTTTAAAGAAATACACATCATTAAAAATAAATAATTATTAATGAAAATATAAAATCATTAAGACAAAAAATCATGAAGACATTTCTGGTTTGCAAAGTAGTCTGTTATTTCTGAGTAGATACATACATATTAAATGTAAAGAGACGAATAAATACATTTAAAATTGCGCAGTACATTTGAGACTTCCTTTTTGTAGCCTTGACAGTGTCGCTTTGTAGTGGTGCGCCGACTTTTGTACCTAATTAAAATTCATCAAATGGTAATACATTTTCAAAAGCCTGTTCATCATTATTAATTAGATCTGTACTCAGCACAGATTTGGAATATCGTGTACTTTTCGGTGGCTCTATATTGCTTGTGCTTTGCTTTGGAGTGTTATTGGCAAGTACATTCTCTGTGAGTTCTTTGCTCACTTTGTGATGGAATCACTGAAAACTAACTACCGCTTAAGCGTTGGACAAGGGAGAGGAACCGATTTCTTTCGTTTTATCGTGTCGTTTCTTTTATTTGCTTCTTTCAAAGTGTATTCAGGCTCCCTTAAATCCATATTCCTTCATACTCCTGGATCGATAATTTCAGGTAATACACAGTCCATATAAAAACAAACAAGTTTTTTCCATGACATTTGTCCAAATCAAATCATCCGTCTGTATATATTCGGTTTTGAGGAGATCGTTTTTACCAGACCAAAATGTAAATAGGCACACTTCCTTTCCAGTTATATCTATCGTTCCAGTTACAGTTTCTTTCCAGCACACTTTCTTTAAAGTTATCCACAATACCACAGATAGTTCATACCTTGTTGAAAACTTACGTTTTTTCGTTCCTCAGCGATTAATTCGCAATTCACGCACGTTTGAGGTCTCTCGTGCCAATACCAACTACGGGAAACATTCCATCGCTTATGGGCTGATATGCACGTACGGCTCTTGTTTCTCCACCATCGACATTTTCAACCTCAACCAACCGACGTTCGTTAAAGAATTATTCAAATCAATTGCACCTAACGAGCTTGTTAATACCTATAGTAATTAGTTATATACTTTCTATACAACATATCAGTAGCTACCACAAATATTTATAAATATCTATAAATATTTATTATATATCTATAAATACCTATAAACATCAATAAATATCTGTATCTATATATCCACTATACGACCTATCTATATCTTTATTTATATCTATATACATATACACATACCATCATCGTCTAACTCCTTCTTCCTAATCACTTCCAATTCCCTACCTCTCCCATCGGTTTTCTATATATTTTTTATATTTAATATGAACTTTGTTTATTTTATAATTATTTTTTAAGTGTAATATGCTGAAATCCAAATGTGTAATAAACGATTATAGGCGTAATGTTTTTCTTTTTTTTCTACATTTATGCACACGTATGTATATTGTATGCGCTGTATTTTTCCAGAAATAAAATAAAAAATAAATAAATAAAAAGAAATTATATATGGACCTGTCCTTGAACTTGAACGTACCAGTGATGTTTGATGCTGATTTCAAGTTTTCCATCTTTCTGTTTCCAAAATGTCACTTTTCTTTTTCTTGTCGCTTCCGTTAACCAGATTCTATGCGCTGTAATGGGAAATTTGACTTCAAAAATATAATCATCAGATATTCCATCTGGAGAAGCTCCCAAAAATGGAAATTTAGGGTCAATGAATAATCCACATTGCTGAATTTCCACTTTTTCTAGACATATTTTTCATTCTAGTGCAGTTGTTTCATTTTCTTTTCCATGGCAAATTGATGCTACGTTGCTCAAATCCCATTTTCAGTCATGGATTTAACTAAATTGGCGCATTTTGTGTGTTGTTTAACTATTGACAATTTTGCCAAAGTTAGACGCAGTTACCATTTTTCTTCGTAATTCCAACCACTCGCTGCTTTCACCTTGAATAACCGTAAGTTTTTCAATTCGCAATCGATCATTTTTCTATTTTCCAATTCTTGAAATAACAGAGCTTTGCTTTTTTCGAATATTTCTGATGGAACATCGGGTTGGTTGCAATGTTCTCCATAATGCGAATTATTGTTTTTTTTTCAAAAAAACTTTCTGCTTTTATTTCTTTTATAAAGAATGGATTTACTTAAATGCCTCTGTCTTCTTTATTCCACTTTTGATATCCTGCCATAGGGACTTTTGCCTATATATTTTTTATGTAATCTTGACAGTGGCTGTTTTGTATTAAATGATATAACTGCCGCATTACATCGCGCTTGGTAAGACTGCTTTTGGATGTAATTTGTCCTCTTACCACCAATAAATTTTGCAATGATGCCGTTAAACCTTTCGAGAACATTACTATCTACATCATGAATTAGGCTTCTTGCATGTATTGCTACCTACGTTGTTATGTAACGTATTCTTTCCCAAATAATGTCACCCATCAAACAACTCATTGCATCCAGTGTTTCATTTTCCGACAAACAATTTTAAAAACTTCTACATTTATCATGGTTTCCAAATGCATCTATCGGGGCGTTCAAAATGTCATTATACAGGCAATCAATTTTCTCATCAATTGAAAAGTTTTGACATTTATTGTAAGCTACTGCTGATGTAATATTTCTTCGCATTTTTAGATTTTTTTTCACAGACATTACAAGTTGAATAAAAGCTTTTAAAAAGTAGATACCTACGTTTTGTTTTTTAAATTACAATTCTGCCTATCTGACGGTTTTCTATATTAGAACGGTCAGAATCGTAGCCTAATTGTATATTATATTTATACATGGTGTATAGCTCTGTCATATGGCTCTAACGCAAATGTATTGGCATTATTTACTGTCCCCTTATATACACACATTTTGACTCGCAGGAAGCAAGCTGAAGTGGCGCACTTGTTTTAAACTCGCATAAGATCACACCGGTCGTAGGTTCAAAACCTACCGATATGTATATATTTTTTTTGTTTTTATACATAAAGAAACATTGTTATCAAATAAATGAACACTTTTTATTAAAAAAAGATAATATTGTAAATTAAAAAAAAAAAAAAAAAATAAATAAATATTATTTTAGTTATTATTGTTTCTATTTTTCAACATATGATTTATCATGTTTTTAAACCTCTTTCATTTACACGGTGAAATAGCCATCTAAAACCGATATTTTTTTACTTTCACTCTCCGATCCATCGAAATGTCAATTTGGTAATAATAAGTCATGAAACAGAGCGTCCCGAACACAACCGCATATGTCGGCCTTCGAAGCCGAAATGAACCACGTTTCTAAGAGCCAATAACATTTCACTATTAAAGGTTGGCTGTTATGCCATTTGAATCAGTAATTGATCCCCACATAAGAACCATATTGACCCAATGTCGCTTGCGGCATTTTGAATGCCAGCGCGTCGTCGCGAGAAGAGCGCGCTCATCTCATTGTATGACAAAAATAATATAAACGGGCTCTGCAAAATATTATTTTTAAAATATACTGATATTTTATTTGAAAAAAATAATCGTCAGTACTACAAGTTTATTGTACATAGTTTATGTAAAAAAAAACAAACTTGAAAAAAAACACACAGTAATAAGTAATATTTAACAGTGAATATGGATGAAAGTTACACTTTTTATATATTTTTTTTTAACAAGAAAAACTTATTTTTTTAAATTTATGCGAAAGCATTCGTCTTTACAACTATTGTTAAAATGCCGTAGTATTTTTTTTGAGTTTCTTGATCGTGCAGTTTAGTGTGAGGCACGTTTCAAAAAATGCTCTAAAATGAAAATTTCCTGTATAGCTCCCAGATTTAATTATTTTCCTCAATTTTCCAATACTTTAAAAAAAATCTGAAATAGCTATCTACTTAAGAAAGGTACCGTGAGTTACGATATTTTTGTTTTGTTGGCTAACATCATCAGTTATTTCAGTATGACCGTTCAAAAATTGCCAAAAAATGTAATTTTCGAAATTTACCTACATCGTCGCCTTAATCAAGAATCTTACCAGCTGATCTCTCCGTTAGTATTAGCAGTGTGTGCGCGAGTATGTGCAATATAAACATTATCAGTATAAGCATTTATTTACCCTCATCGTCGAAGTTTCGAACGAAACTCGCTTTAAGGAAAAGACATTTTTTCGTTAATTTAAAACACGTATAATGTAACCGCTGCTAAATCGATTAATCAAAAAAGTTTATATATTAATGTAATGTTTTACAATGACGCATCGTCCATCGTTCTTACATTGAGTTGGTCATCCTTGTCTCACTCTGCTCCGACGATTCTTCTCGCTCATCGCTCTTTAAAATTATCCTTGCGGAGGAGATGCTTCAGGGGTATCGACGGTTTGAGTAAGCAATAGTACCGCGTGTTGCTTCGGCCTTTCGCCATAGGTGCGAATAATAAACACGCTTTATTTTTAATAAAAGGTGAGCTTATTGCTTGCAGGAAATATTTTAGAGCTAACCTATTTTAGAGCGTATGAATATTTCTTTTATTTATGACAACATAGTGGGTGAGGACAAATGCCAGAATTCCCACCCGGGCAGTTTTAACTACTCTTGTTATTTTTCTACCCTTTATTAACTAGCTTCACCCACAAATCCAGCCTGGATTCATTTATTCGATTATTATCAAGATACATTTTATAACTTTACTAATTCATCATACAAAGAGACTAAATTTTTATATTAAACCAAATAAAACAATATTAGACTACGCTACATCTATTTAATTATACATATATTAGATCTAATAGACTATACATCTAATAAATTGCATGAAAAAAACGCTGTGAAAGTTGTATCGATATGACAGGAAATTTCGAAAACCCCAGCTGGTCATTTTATTAAGGGGACACTCGTGAGGGACTTTGTCTTAGATCGACACAATAATATGGCAGAGACTATTTTGTAAATGACAAGCATAATACCGTACGCATCAATTCTTAATCGCCGGTCGTCGAAGAGGGTGCTTCACTCCTCCTAACTCATCTACCTGTGCCAATCACTCAGCCACAAACTTTTAAACCTATAGTATTAGTAGTAAGCAATCCGTAGTACCTACCAGCCCAAGGAAATGCACTGATGTTTCCAAGGACATCCAAAAGCTTCGTTCTGGTGACCGATAGAACCGGATACGACCTCAGTTTGCCTATACAGTTTAGCAACCATTACCACATATGCAGTACGGGCTATCGGTGAGAAACAGGTCAAACAGCTTAGTCTTGACTTCGCCGTAGTATTCAACTGCCTTTGTCGTATAGTTATCAACAACAGGAACTTAGAGTTTCCCCTGCAGTACTTAATTACTCAAAAGAAACAGTAGGGTGGTCGATGCAACCAGCATCCCATACTAATATTTTCTATACGACTTGCACGGGCACAGTTCGTCAATCGCTGGAAGAAGTATTTTACTGTTGCTTCTTTATGCAGACAAAATATAGCAGCATGTTCAAAAACTTGCGAGGAGAATGCCCGCCAAAACCATTAAAGTTAGCGTGGAAATGGAAGCATAAACACTGAATAAAAGTGGACGTTAGCCACTCAGCAGTGCCGCTCTTTCTGCCTCCATGAAGGTCTCTGCCGTCTATGCGCGGTGCTCCGGAGGACGAAAAACCTCTAGTAAAAGGTGCACTGCGCTAAAAATCTGATTCACATAAGATGTGACTCAGTCAGCGATACCGTATTCCGCCGCGGTTGCGATATGCTCTTTCATACGAATTTACTGATCTTCCATTCCGTTTGTGAGTATGCGATACTGTGATCATTTACTTCGTCTTGATGGTCTTTGTATTTGCAGTGTTGCTTTGTCACAATGTATTTTAATAAAATATAATACTCATTAAAATACATTAGGACAAAGCAACACTGCATATCTTTTGCGTTTTGGATTGCATAATGCATTCCGAAATAAGGTAAAAATAAATAATAAAACGCAAACATGACCAAACATGCTGGGCGATGCTCTTGTGAGTAAAGGCGTTCTTCAAATTAAAAACCGCAATTTAAATGTAGTGTTACAACGGTTTATTACATAGGTGATATGTGCATAAAGTTTGACAGTTCATCGACGATAGCTTAAATTAATACAAAAAATATTATTTGTATACCGGCGTCGCGGAGCTGATAAAGCGTTCGCCTCATCTCACACCCTTCCGTACTGCTCTGACTTTTTAATGTATAACGCGTCGTGCTGAAAAGTGGCGTGTGTATTTTTCACTCTGATTTATTGTCTCGTACTAGCCGTAGCACGTCGTCCCTCTCTCGTATTATTGACTATAGAGGCCGCCGCCAATCACTATTGTACACTAATCCCGTCCGCCTGTAGTCTGACGGCCCTCTCGTGCTGATGTTGCACGCGGCGAAACTCGTGGAGTCAGCATCAGGTTTCCCAAGTTAATATGATGTCATCGTTACTACTTACTTCATTGCAGTTTTTCCGGGTGTGCTATTTTTCATAATATTGTTTAAATGTTTGTTTCATTGCTATTTTATTTCCTTGCTCAATACTTAACCATCGGTGAATTGCACCAGGCTCCGATTTCAGTGGTATTTGCACTCGTTTTATATTTAGGGATGCAGCGATGTGCTCCGCATTTATGTGTTTGCTCATTCCTGTCGAAGTTAGTTGGTGCAGATCTAAACCAAACGTAACTACAGCATAATCAAATAAAAAAATCGATTGTTTCACTCCAAAACTTTTCCGGCAAGTATCCAAGATCTGATTTAATAGGAATATATAAATAAAATCGATGAGCGCTCTCTCTCAGCTGGTGAACGAACCCGTTTGGGTTCAGTAACACAGCTGCCTCGAGCGGCGGGATTTGTTTCTCGACTAGCTTTGGGCGGCTCGGCGATGATATTTGATTAAAATGTAGGGCAGCATTCAAGTATTATTAGTGTAGCTTGTATATGACATATTCCAACCAAAACTGTGATTTCCGGCCTAACAAGGCATCTGTTACCGACTTTCAAGTGTCTAATTCCAATATTTCGAGTTTGAAATATGACTAGTGCGCCCCTGGTGGACCAATTTCAACCAAATCCTTTTCATCTCTTGCCATGACAAAACGATGCTTGTAGCCAAATTTCAGCTCAATCGTATTAATCATTTAGGCGCTTTCGTATAGGAATACACACAAACAGCCAGACAGACAGACACACAGAAATAATTTCGTTTCGTTTCTCGGCTAACATCGGGCGGCTCGGCGCTATTATTTAATTAAAATCTATGGCGGAATTTAAATATTATTAATAGAGATTATATTAAACATATTCCAATACCAAAATTTTAGGTAGAAATTTCGGCCTAACAATGCATTTGTGAACCAAATTTATGACTCTAAGTCCAATATGTGCTTCGCTATCATTACGTAAAATAATCGCCATAATCCTCCATAGCTAGCATTTGTAAGCCAACATTTCAGAATCGTATTTTCCATGCTCCGTACATTTATCACTCGCGAGCGGCGGCGCGGGCGACGTCAGCCGTCATCTGTTTTATAAGCGCCATGGCGAGCGCGAAACTTTTCAGTCGCGTGCCGCCCACCCGGAACACGCTGATACAAGGAATGCCTTTTTGCCCACCCCGAAAACCCTGTCATTTTAATTATTTTTTCCCCGAAATTGTTGCGTACTGTCACCTTGGAAACATCCGCCTCTCGCGCCCTGTCGCCAAGAAAGGAAAATGTTAATTTCGTTAGACTCGACACAAAAATCGCAGAAGTAACTTTACTTTAGGTAGCTAAGATATAAACCAAGTGTCAAATACAATCAAATTAGTAAATTAAAAAAAAACACCAGATATTACGTAATCATATTTGTTTTTCATTAAAAACCACACTTTTTAAATATTATTAATGTGGCTTATCAAGGTATTTTATTTCCCATAACTTTCTTTTAATAATAAGGGTTAATAAGGTTATAAAAACTAACAGTTTACTATTAAAAAATGTTTAAAAAAATAGCTTTTGCGAAGCCAATTTCTTTGTATTTGCGACATTCGGAAGTCTTACATTATAATCTGCAAAAACGGCAATTTAAAAACTACATTACAAATTTAGTTTAAAATCTATAACATAACAGCTTCGACATAACGACTATCAATTACCATGAAGCCAGTATTTTTTTCATATATTTTATTTCTGTTTTTAGCGTAAACGAAGTTTTAAGTCAAAATGGCAGAAGACCAATTTCGCCAAAGAGACTGCACCATTGACGATAACTATAAAAAGGCCGCGTAGCGATCCGAAATTAGTCTTGTATAATCTGTACTACTGACAATGATTGCCAGGTGTTAGGTTTTTACCGAACTGTTCGGTATTTCAGGCCCATGATCGTTGTCCGGTATGACAAAAACATCGAAGTATGTGCGGTTTACTATTTTTTTAAATCCATTGATCGCAGTATTTATTTATTGATTTACTAAACAAAACCGATTTAAGACATCACTTCACGAGTCCTTTCTATTTGTTGCGCAGTTGCCGGCTCGTTCTGCATACGTAACGTGTCTGAAAAAACATTTTCTGGCTTAAAGGAAAACATTGTACCTATTTATATGAAAATCAACTGTTTCATTTTTTTATTTTCAATGTTTACTGCATGGGGAGTATTTGCCAAAAAAAATGTCATTTGTCTTTATATTTCAGTTTTTTGTGTTATTGACCTAAAAAACAGTTGGCAGCTTTTGCTGGATTTAGCGCACTTGACGCCGCGCCGCTGACTGAGCATTTTTGGAGTTGGCAGCACTGCCAGGTACTGTTCGCTATTTTGTCAGTTTGATCTGGCAACCTTGCTGCTGACAAAAGTAAAGGTCATAGTATTTTAATCTTGTATTTTAATTCTCATTTTATGTTATTGTTTTACTAATTTTCAATTAGGTTTGAATATCTCACTCTTTTTACGCAATTATGATTACCTAAATACTAGCTAATTGTGCATATTTTTTGTGATTATGGTAAAGTTAACAATTTTATATTATAAATTTTACATTTATATTATGAATAATAAGTCTTAGTATATAAATTCCCCCAAATTTCAATATTTTTTATTACTTAGTTTTTTATATTTATATGTATAGTTTTATATATTTTATGTTAGGCGACATTAAAATAGGATTACTGGCAACAGTTTCTGGCATAACATGTTATCAAATTTTTGCTACTGGATTCTCGGCTACGACATTGTAATTGTATATGTTCATTTACTGTAGATAATTGTAAATTACCAAATAAAAAAAATATATTATTTTATTTTCTAGGAGCGATGAGAAAATTTACCACCTACGGAGAAATATTGTTGATGAAAGCAGAGCGACAAACCGATCATGTCAAAGGTTTATGAGAACTATACTTTTCGAGTTAGAATTTTGCCTGTGGCGCTGTTCAGTCATCAGTGGGTATATAATTACCCTTACAATAAACCAGCCATGAAACGACATGATGTAGTTATTAATATTTTTAATATTGAAGTCTCTAACAATAGGTTAGGATTCCGTTTATTGTTTATTAATTTTCGGCGCGGAGCGATAGTAACAACTTCAGCTATGAGGCATGCCTGAAGACAAAAGGAGTCGGCGTTTGGGGAGCGGTGTCTAAATGACTTCGTTTCCGGTTGACGTTTATACGCGTGCGAGGGAGAGGGGCGCAGGAAGCGGAAGTCTTGTTTTATCCCGAGCAGGCGCGAGCGGTTTTGGCGGGAAATTGCCAGACATGGCGTCAGACAGCCGCGCGCCGCCGCGACACCGAGAGGCGACCCAAACTTGGGACGTGTCTAATGGACTGTGAATACACCCGGCGAGTTTCGATAATACTAATGTAGTTTTGGGGCTCGTGTTGGCAACACTATGCGGAAGGCGTGCAATGGCATAAATCGGTCATATCGAGTATATAAAACGTACAGCATAGACTTATCCATTTAATAATATTAAATTTGCAAAGCGTTTTGAGTTGAAAGCCGGCCGCAAAGAGAAGCACATTGATTTTGACTTATTTACGTTAAGTGACAATTTATTAACTTGGAACCATATACTAAGCCTGTCTATTGTTTGTTTTATCATTGGGCCAAAGTGTCTTTATTTTTATCGCTAAAAAGAAGTGAAGTATCATCGGCGAATAAAATGATTTAATGACCATGAACATGACCAAATGACGCCTGCAGCCAAATTTTACCTCAATCGAAGTGTACACAGACTACACCCAGACACACAGAGAAAATAGTCTTAATCGTCTCAGAAGGGCTCAAAATAGATACTTCCGTCTTCATCTCGAAAAAAAAGCGCGTCCTAATACTGTTCCTTCTTGTCGGTTGGTGGGCCGGGAAATTATTAGACTTGTCAACACTTTAAAGCGACCGAAGCCGCTGATACAGCTGGCACAGCGGATTTCGTTACAGTGTCAGCTTGATTATCAAATCCAGAAGCACCGAAAGGAAAAAGTTGAAAAGTCGCTAAAAGCATGCATAGCAAGCGTAGAAATCACGGCAAGCGTAGCAAGCGTAGCATCGTAGCGGCGTAGCGCATTTAATTTTTCCCTCAATTAATAAAACTGATTTTGCTTTTTGCTTTGTGCCCCTTCCTGAAAACCTGAAACGTCACTTGTAGCTTTTACAGGGTTATAATTCATAAACAAAGGACCTTCACAAACACGTTTACGCCTCTTTGTATCGCAACCCTTTGTAAATAATAAACGGTACCGTTTATCGGTTAACTTTATCACAGGCCATTTTTTTCGATATTTTCATGGAAAATCGATGTTTCAGATAGGTCCAAAAAGGCAAAATTTTAAGTAGACGATTCCGATCATGATTCTATATTCTATACGTTCTCAGGCCTAGTGGCAGGAACGACAAATCTTGAAAAACCATTCGTCATTCGAAAATTCTTAGTAAAAGGACGCGGTCATCCGATAAGTTCAGATATATAAACTCAAAATTAAAAGTTATTCAGACAACAATTCATTTTATGCGATAGCTAGTTTCATTCATTTCTTACTTGTCAACTGCGGCTACTTTGTGGATAGGTGATCAAAGCATCAGCAGCAGTTTGCCGCCTATCCGCAGAACAACAACGGATGTCGATTGACAGCTCTTCAGTCTACCACGGACAATGGCGGTTACAATATCTCGGAAACGTTTACAATATCCTTCGTTTTGTATTTTGTTTTTAATTACAAACAACTCATAGTTTTACTTATTTTTTGAAAAACGAACCAAAGTCAATAAAATCATTGAATCCCGTCATAAGGGCCCATTGGGACAAAATTCACTTTCTGTTAGGGTGATATCAGTATTGTATTAAATATTTCTACTACACATTATATATAGATAGGTAGCCAAAACTAAGGTATGATGAAAACTAACATTTATAACAAAGGAATGTCCTATATAGCGAAAAAATCATAACCGAACATCAGTGAGCAGATTTTGTTAATCTCAGGTTTAAAGGGTTGATGATCAGATTTTTTTCAAAAATAACTAGATTTTTACTTTAAAATCCGGCAATAATCATTCGGTACATGTTTTGGTGGATTTCTTCCAAAAAAAGTATTCAATTTCACTGGAAAACTAATGTCTAACCAAACTATTTCAACAAATTAGTGTTTATAAATTTATACTGGGGTATGTTATTTTAAAAATGGCAGTTGACAGTTCCTATATATTCATATAAAACATATTGTTAAAATTTGTTAATTTTACCTTCTATTTTCATTATGTGATATGATCTTTAGAATGGTGCCCCTGTTTAAGATAAAAACAGCCTAACATTGGTGCATCTTTATTACTAATTGAGCAGCAATCTCTAGCGGTGTGATAATGAACTTCTTGTTATAAGATTAAAAATCATAATAAGCTAAGACGCAAACCCTGATTGGAGTGAATGCTAATATATTGCGAAATCTCGGTATTTTACCTACTTGTGTATAATAATAATAAGATAAAAATGAATTTACAGAGTGAAGTTTGTAACACCCGACGTTTCGGCGATGTTGCAACCGCCGTTGTCCACTGTACTCGTATGTAATATAACACAACGAAACATAATGATAACGGATGATATGAACCGAACGATATGATACATATCCAAAATTTATTAATTATATATATGAAGTCGTCATGTAACGATAATCTAACGAAACGAAACCAAAGAAGAATAAAGCAGGATCCACTCGAATATACTGCGAACTCTCCAAGCGAAATCCCCGGACGGAGAAAATCCGCAAACGTTATCGAAACATCTCTTACCAAACACCTACCGAAAGGGGTAATGCGAGGGGCTTACGTGGAGGCGCGCTAATAAAATCAACCGCAAATGCTGGAAAAAGTGCGAATAAAAATCGAATGGGAAGCTCTAACAACACAAGGACCGGCAGTAAAACAGAGACAGCAATCGAGACTAAAAAGGATACAAATTTTATCGACGCGTTACTTTCAAAATGGCCCGGCGGTCTTTGCCGCTTAAACGGAAAAGGATCTATCGTAGTGATGACGGTCAGTATCGATAAATCGAAATCGATAAGCGTGCGACTTGTTTCTTTCTAGGTTATTATAAATATTTGGATTTACAAAAAATAATGTCGAAACCGATATTAAAGGTAATTTATAATGTTCTTCAAACTTACAAAAAAGAAAATGCCTTCATTACTTTAAACTATTCGGATGGCGATATGCTCGATATTTTCGATCCTGTTAAAACTCATGAAACATGTGACGTTTATACCACAGTGATGAACTGCGACAACTCGCAAATAAGCCCTAGGTTGTCGTGAAACGAAGATTGATAATATCATCAAGAAGGTATTTAGGAAACCCCTAACAGGAAAAGCCAGATACCAATGGCTAAATATTGTGATGAAACATTTGGTAATCTGTGGGTATATGATCAGCAACAGAAAGCAGAAGACGCGCCAGGTTTGTAGAGTATTTATTGTTCGACAGAAGAAGACCCGACTAGACGCAGAGCCTATAATCACGTCTACACTAAAATCATGATCAGAATCATAATCATAATGATTATGATTATGATTATGGTGTAGATGTGCTTACACACTTATTGCAATCTCTTTTGAATTCCAGACTTCGTAGATAGTTGATTTAAAGATAAATCTTGCGGTAAGTCCGTTTTATCTTGCTTATAATAGTGGTAGTTCTTTTGTCCGAGCCCGAAATTTCGTCAAATTAGAGCTGAAACTGAAACTTAGCCAAAACTTCTTTTGCCGATACTGGTCGCAACCAAAACCGAAACCGTACCTTCGGTTGGACTCTACTTATTAGAAGAAAATCTGAAAATATTAAGGGCTCCACTGCCAATACCCTCTCCAAAACCCCCTAAGAAAAATATTTATGATAAAATCCTGCTCATCTGTTTTAATATTGCCTTGGGATTGACTTGTTTTTGAAATAGCATTAGAACGTCGGATAAATGCTGATTTTACTCAGATAATAATATTGTATAATATAGACGACAAAATATTGAAGTCAAAACTTAACAATAAAAATATTAATGAATAATAAGACATTTAAAAAAAAAACCTATATTTTATATTAATTTTGTGTTTGATTATAACTTGTTTTTGAAATTGCATTAGAACGTCGGATAAATGCTGATTTTACTCAGTTAATAATATTGTATAATACAGACGACCAAATATTGAAGTCAAAAATTAACAATAATATTAACAATAAATTAACGATATTATAAATATATTAACGATTTAAATAAATTAACGATAATATATATAAATACAAACGGAGCTGCCATGGAATTCACCGACCGGAGTCGGGCCCATCATAATACTATTTTTTACACTTCTGGGGGGTGAGCAGTGGATTCCGGACTTACGAACCGGCTGTGGTAGATATTTTATTAAATATCCTGTATTTTATATTAATTTTGCTGTCGAATGTTTTCTTGCAAATGGCTTTAAGAGAATCTTTAAATTGGATTGGTCTATGGCAATACATTCGTCTAATAATGGCCGTCTATTGCTTATACTAATTTATCTGCCGAAATATTGCGGTAATACGTACTTTTTCGTTTTTGAAAAACAACCGAATATTTTTTCTTCCTCATATTTTTACAGTTATTGCCGCATTCAAGGGTCCCATCTAATCTAACAAATAAATGGCTATTGCTGTTGAAAAGGACCCAAATAATTACACGGCCTTTCAAATCAGCAATCAAAATTTTGTTTTTTTTTGTTATTGTTAATTGGAAAGGATTCTCTCCAAACTTGGTGTGTATTGTTAGTTAGTTTCGTTCAGCCAAATGACCTGAGATACGCACCAATTTTTATCAAATCATATTTGTCAAAAATATATATTTAAATAACTTCCGCGTTTGCTGCTCGATGGAAAAACGCGATGGCGTCCTTCATGGGTTTTTCGTATTCGAAATTATGATTCATTATCTATCATATAAAAATCTTTTTGTATATTAAATGATTTAATCATGGCGGTAAATATTTTCTGGGGAATATAAATTTTAATTTTAAAATGGTAATATTATGTATGCACAAGCATAAGCTTGTGCATAAATATTATGCCAAATAACTAACTGAACGTGTTGACTACCCCTACGATAGGTATGTGTTGTCACTAAAATCACCCAATTACAATAAAAGTTAACCCAGAAGGATAATAACCCAGTCATATGTAAACTGTGTGCTACAAACGCGATTGAAGTTGGTTACCTCAAACGCACAAGAAATCGATTGTGCTTCACAAGTCATCATTGCGACTGCTTCCAGCAGTCGCAATGATGAAACGGAATATGGCTGAATAATTGTATTACACACTTCAATCTGTATGCTATGTGTGTACGCTCTGCCTCAAAAATATAATTCTAAGCAGTGATAAGACAGTAACACCATTGCACTGAATTTCAACACATTATCACGACGATACGCCATAATTAATGTTATATTACTAAGTGTTATATAAATTATATATTACTTATGTTCCTCATGCGCGTGTTTGCCGCCAGTTCCTATATGTATGTACGTGTATGCCAGCTGGCTGTAAAATATCGATAATTTAGAAGACGTGTCCACCTCCCTATCGCGAACCCGCCCCAGACAATCCCTTGCTGATATCAGTCGGCGCACTCCCACCGCTATCATAACAGATCAGGTCGGGCGGACCGCGGTGAACGGCGCGGGCGGCGGCCGCCGAGCTGCCATAACTTGGCCGCGATGCGCGCGCGAAGCCCGCAGCCAACATAAACAGTTTATGAAACTCGGCCAATGGATTGGTCCGCGGACGGATTCCAGGGCGGTAAAAATTCACGTATAGCCGGCGATAAAACCGACCGCGCAATTGAAAAGGGTACCCGCGTGACGTCATCATTACGAGGAGCTCCCTTTTATCTGTCGCCCTGCAGGATTCGGCGTTTGAGTAGAATTTCCGTCTCTATATGTCGTAAACGATTTCGGACTATGGACTAAAGGAAAATTGAAGATATTAGATATAAAGTCTTTTAGTAGTTACATTTTTAGTAGTCTTTTAGCAGTTGTTTAGTAGTCAGATAAAGTCTTTTAGTAAGATATAAAGTCGTTTTCTTCTTAAAATATTTTAAAAAACTCGTAGAACCTTTAACGCCCTGCTTAATGATGCCGTTTAAAATATACGAACCATCAGAAAACATGAATTGTATTCTTTGATAGAAAACTTCAAAACAGGTAGGGCCATCAAAACTATTAAGCTTGATTCTGTGATGATGTCACACTCTATATAATGAACTAGAATCCCCTTGATTATTGATTGCGCTAATGATTAACTCCATCTCTGGATGTGTGCTTCCCAGAGCGACTGAAGTCAAGGAGTTTTTTTCGACCCCTAGTTAAACTTCAGGGAACACATTAGGCAAGAATCTACAACTTCTTTCAAGCTTCTCATTTGAAAGTCATTGAAATTCATGTAAAATATACATGATTCCATGTTCCTAATTTATTGTTACTCAATGAAAATGAAAAGTATTGACATTTTATTACATTTTTGGAATCACTGGCTTAAAACTGAGAGCCCTACACTACATACGTGTGCCCACATAATTGCACCCTCCTATAAATGCGATGTCTCGTACATGCGACTATGGTATAATTAATAAGTATGTACTAGAATATCTTTCGGAATATATTAACCTCATATCCTATACGACGTAATACAAGGGGTCAGAATGACTTTCCTTAAAAATCTAAGATAAATTTGAAAGAAAAATATTGTTTATTACTACTTCTATTACTATACTCCTCTTCAGCTATTAAAAAATATTAAAAAATCAAGGGTTTTACTCTAAAAATAAAGTCGAAAGTGCATATGAAGTCAAATTTATATCATCAAGCATGTTAGTATTACCCGTATTGTACCTAGGTATAGTCAGACTGTGTTCTACATTAAAGTAAAAACTACCCTTTTTTTGGTTAATCGCGGAATGGTCCAATTACCGTGATATTCTATGTAAGTCTTATATCTCTAGTCGCCACCTATAAACTCACAAAAGGATTTCAACTAAAACCGGATTTAGATAAATGCTAATAAAAAAACGGAAAGGTGAAGTGGCCCGCCAGTTATTTGCCATTTATCTCCGGTGCCAGTAAAACTCTTAAAAGTTCCCGCTAGCCACTTATTGTCCGACTAATCCCAGATTTAAGATCGATCCAGCCGAAAAGGGTTTATCCCGACTCGGCCATTACGGTATCTTATTTAAAAATTATTCATGAAGATCCCTGCGTATTTAGAAAATGGACTGATCGAATTTATATAAGAAAATAAATAAATATCTCGGTAGGCCTTTTAGAATGAAAAATAGACATTTCGGTAGGATGTGAAGGATTGATATATAGAGATCTATAAGTCGTATAAGATCTAAGAGACGTATAAGTCTACATATTTCTACCTGGCGGAATCGCAATCTGTTCAGTATCCATTTGAATACTTTACTATAAAGTTAATATAACATGTTAAACAATTGTGAGACAAAATCCATAATCCATTTTTCAAATAATACAAATCAGCGAATCAAACAATAATGAAAAATAATTGAAATCAGAGTGAGATGTAACACGATAGAATTAGCAATAATCTTGTCTGCGACATTAGTTTTGATGCGTGGTCTCTTTATATTACATCCTCATATCCACCCCCCCCCCCCCTTATACTCACATCCTTATATTCTGAGTCTCAACCGCTAAAGCTAAGTAACTGAACGAGTAGGCTATATACGGAATCGTAAATAGTAAAAGAAAAGAGGCAGAAGAAGGGTTGTTTCATTCGATTCGGCAAAAAAATCCGTCGTAATTTATAGTACAATTCCTCGACAGTTAAATGCGCGCAACTGAAGTCCGCATCCGTAATGTTTGTTGCGAAAGTTCATTCGCAGTCTGCATGAAATATCGCCAGTATTTGCCAGCAGCACTCGCCCGCTCGCGAGCGCGCGAATTTGAGCCACGTAATAATAATATAATGGCATTCTAGTGCTTGATACAACGGCGTGTAGTTTTCTTAAATCATGAAAAATGACGTCGTTCACCACCTCTCCAGTAATACTCGGCAATAGAAATACCCGCAGCTACGAATAACCGGTTAAATAACTGCGAGTATCAAAATAAATGTAATGTTTTTTCAACTAGTTGTTTTGAGAAGTTATAACGTATGATTTGCAATCCTATCGCGTTATACCAAGAAGAAATAAGAGCGCCATCGCGTTTATTTAAAACGCGAAAAAGAAAAAAAATACTATAGGTTAGGTTATGACCGAACAATAAAAAAACAACCCCAGGGTCGGGGAAAGGATTTAGTTTGTCACAAAATTTGGCAAGACAGAGAATACACCTTCGCAATTTTAAAATAAAACTACAAATTTAAAGTTATAAGACAAGATCCTTTTATTCGCAGGTAGTTCCTCCTTCAATCTCCTGTCCATACATGTGGTAGACTTCAGAAATATGACATGTGATAAGTTTTTCCGTTCAAACGGACATCCAGGCGAGAAAAAGTCAGGGCACGGTGGGCCGATTTATAGATGCATTTACATTGGAATATAGAAAAAGGCGGCACAGCCAAAAACACGCTGTGACGGAAAGAGAAACACACCATTACTACAAAACTCGTTTATCTAATTGAATCCCGAAAAGAATTAAACGCTTACCGAAAAATGAGACTTGTTCACAATAACTTTAAAACGAGGCACCTCTGGTGCACACCCTCGCGCCATCTTGGACAATATGATGTCCCTCAATGAAGTGTGGCTAGTTTGGACAGACTGGACTGCCTGCAGTTATACCAACTTTAGGAGATTTAAAAAAAAAACTCATAGCTACTCATGTCCACTAAAATAGTAATATTTTAGGTAATATTTATTATATTTATTAAAATTGTTTTTGAACTCGATTGTTTAAATAAATCCCTTGTTTTTTTTTGTCATGGCAAGTACACCAGAAGGGTCATTTTTTATTGGGCTGTGCAATACGGCTATTATGACAGATCCAACTGTCAAAGCTTTTAGCAATTTTATATGGTTTTGGTAAATTGTTTTGAGATTGTGACCCATGATTCCGAAACAACTCGAAAACTGAGTAAGACCAATATGACAAAACACGAGAAATACAAGCGAAACATGTTGCAATGCGTGCAACATGTTTTTTGAAACAGAACATGTCACGCAAATTTGGATTTTTGTTACAGCCTCTCCCCCAAAAAGAAATCGGCAGGACACTAACGATTTCCTCGAGTCGTCCCGATTCGCACGTGATTAATAGAGCACTAACAAAAATCTAAACAGATAACAAAAAAAAACACGTGAACTACCTAATACTCATCAAATGTTAAACCATAAAAAGATAAAAGAAAATAAAGAACAAGATACTCCTACTTCTCCTCGTTAACTAAAGAAAAATATCCATTCGGCAGGGTACTGCAGAGGTCAACTGCTAATATAAATCACTCTACATAAACGTCGAGAGTTACAACAAACACCAAACAACTCCAAATAACTTACCAACCCCAAAAGGCTACCAGGTCAGCCTGATAAACAAAAAAAAACGGACAAAAGTCCTAGTGGCCTTATAACAGGACCGCACAACTTGTCGAAGGAAAACCTGACGACCTCCAAACCATAAAGCAAAACTAAGTAAAATTATGGTGGACACAAAAAAAAACAAACATATTAGCAAAATTGTTGTGACTCGACAGTAGCCAATGCCTAGTAGGAAAATGTTGAATGTCAAGTATTACCTTTCATACCGAGCTCTAGCATACTTCCCTTTCATGCGACATTCAAACCCCGGTAGTGCTAGACAGGTTTGCTAGCACGACGGACACAGACAAAATGATATCAGTAATGGTAACCACCCGGTACCACACCTTTTACATGACAATTATTAAGAGAATGAAATCGAAGACATTCGACTAAGATGAAACATTTTTATAAGTATGTTAACGAGGAAACAACCAAGAAAAAACAACATCAAACGGAGTCCTTGGGATTTAGTTTAAAATCCTTTATATGCCATGTGCCTATATTCTTGCCTTCTGCATTAAGCAGTTCATACACCAAACGAGAGTGTTTCTTCACTATCTGACATTTTTCATACCGCGGGGCAAACTTTGAAATGAAGTAATTTCCCGCATTGCTCAGAAAATAAGTCTTTTTATAAACCGTATCCCCAACGGAAAATTCAGCCGGGAGGTGTTTGCGGTCATAATATACCTTATTGTGAGCATGCGATTGCAGTAATTTCTTCCGCACGGTATGGAAAACGCCAGGAAGTTCACTTAAATCCTGAGCGTAGGACATTCTGCTACCGAATATGACTTCGGCTTGGGATTCCGGGGATTGCGTATAAAAAGAACCATCTAAAATCGGTTCTCGACCATGGACAAGGAAAAAAGGGCTGAAACCCGTGGCTTCCGAAACAGCCGAATTGATCGCCATCTGAATGGCAGAAAGGTGGAGGTCCCAAGAGCGATGGTCGTCCTTAACTGACAACGCCAACGCCGTGACAACCCCACGATTCTGCCTCTCAGTTGGATTGACCTGAGGGCAATATTTCGGGTTCAAGTATACCTTGGGAATTCGGTACTTGGTCATTAGACCAGTGAACTCCTTACCAATAAATTGTTTCCCATTGTCCGAAATGACATACTGCGGAATACCAAATTGCAGAAAGACCTTATGCTCCATAATGTGGCTAACGATTTTACTAGTAGCACGTTTTAAAGGGAACAATAAGCAATATTTGCTAAAACAACACGTGACTACTAGAATATGTATATTTCGATCTCTCGTCATCGGGTAGGGACCCAAAAGATCGACGGAGATCATCTGAAAGGGAAAGGCACACGACTTTGGATTACCCAAATGACCCAACGGAGACACGTTCGGATGTTTGTATTGCTGACACGTATCGCACTTAGAGACGAATTTAACCACGTCTCCATGTAAATTTGGCCAAAAATAGCGCAAACAAAGACGACGATGGGTTTTAAAGACCCCAAAATGAATTGCCAAATCAGAAGCATGGTTTTCTTGTATTAGCTTTTCTCGGAGAGGTAACGGCACAACTAACTTCCAGTCGTAACAACTGGTAAGTTGGTACTTGCTCCTCGAGTAACGATACAACTCACTGCCTTTGATCTGGTAATTGGGATACGCGGCAGGATTGCCGGATACCGCATTAACCAAATCGTTGTACCAGGGATCGGCGACAACCGAGACAGCCGCTACAGGAAGTAGGCGAGATAACGCGTCGGGGACGACATTTTCGACACCCTTCTTGTGGATGATCTCAAAATCAAAAGCCGATAAACGGATTCCCCACCTAGCCAGGCGTCCCGTTGGGTTTTTAAGCGATAAAAACCAACGCAGACTGGCATGATCAGTGTAGATTTTGACCCTGGGACCGCCCTCAAAGTAGCCTCGAAAATGCTCGACAGCATGGATCACGCTTAGAGCTTCACGTTCAGTAGCTGAGTAACGAGTCTCAGCAGGTAGGAGAGTCCTACTCGTGAAAGCGATTGGATGTTCCACGCCATCCACTGTCTGGGTAAGTACACCACCTAAACCGTACAACGATGCGTCGCAATGTAAAGCAAATGGCTTTGAATAGTCAGGACAAGCTAAGATCGGACTTGAAATTAAGGCTGATTTCAATTTTTGAAAAGCCTCTTCCGCCTCCGGTGTCCAGGTAAACGCGGGAGCGCCTTTGCGGGTACTAGTCAACCGGGAAAGAGGTGCAGCAATACTGGAAAAATTACGAATGAAACGCCGGTACCAACCGGCCATTCCAAGGAAACTCTTAACCATTTTAGGTGAATTAGGAGTGGGAAAGTCTAGGATACATTTTACCTTTTCGGGATCTGTATGTAGGCCATGGGAATCTACAACATACCCCAGGTACTTTAATTCTTGCCGGAAAAACTGGCATTTTTTAAAATTTATGGAGAGATTCGCATAGGTGAGACGATCTAGGACTCTGTTTAAGAGAGAAATATGTTCCTCAAAGGTCGAAGAGACCATTACGATATCATCCAAATAACAAAATACTTTGTTGTTAAACGACGGGTCAAATAACTGATCCGCCAGCCTCTGCATGCACGCTGACGAGTTGCGCATTCCGAACGGAGTCACCGTCATTTTGAAGAATCCTCGTCCAGGGACAGTGAAACTGCACTTTTCTTGCGAGGCAGGCTCTAATGGGATTTGCCAAAAGGCAGCTGATAGGTCGATAGATAACAAATAGTTTGCATCACGCAAACTGTCCAGAATCGTAGTTATTCTCGGGAGAGGATAGGCATCCGGTTTCGTTATCGAGTTTATTTTTCTACTATCAAGACAGAACCGCAAAGTCCCATCCGCCTTGGGAACAAAAATAGTTGGATTGTTCCAACCTCCCTGGCTAGGTTTAATAACGCCTAACTCGAGCATACGATCCACTTCTTCGTTTAACAGTTGTAGACGAGCGGGAGACAAAGGGTAATACCGCTGCTTCACTGGTGGATGATCACCAGTGTCGATAACCTGAGTTATTAAATTTGTCCGACCTAGACCTTTGACTTCCGTAGAAATTTTCTCAAAACTTTTAATCATCTTGTTAGCTAACGACTGTTGATTCTCCGTCAGGGAAGCGAAAAGATGCAAGGCCCTCACTTCGTTGACGGAGTGCCAACTGACATCACTAGACTCTAAACGAACATATTTTAAAATTTCAGGTACCAAATCAAATTCTCGGACAAAATCCATACCTAAAATCAGAGAAGTTCCTATATCCGGAGCTACCACAGCTCGGATCACCTGACAGCGATTATTGAATTTAAAGGGCAAAGAAATATAGCCAATCGTCCGTACTGTACTTGAATTAGCTGTGCTGAGCGTCAAAGAAGGCGCTTTATGAAGAGTATAACCGATATCAATTAAATACTTATGTGAATCGGCACCCAAAATTGTCAAGCTCGAACCCGTGTCGAGTAGACCACACACAGCTATGTCGCCTAACGAAACATCTAGAAACGGACGACGGTTATCCTTCTCGTTTTTAAATAACAACGAGACCGAATCAACAAATGACCTTATTCGGTCTCGTTGGGGCAAGTTTTTTGAAACATTCTGATGAGGTTGAACCGGTTTTCTTTCCTTTGAACAAGCCGGGCAAGTAGCAACGGTGAAATTAAACTTCCCACAACGGTAACAATATTTAGAGTGCCCGTGGTGAGTACCACCACGAGCACCACGCGAAGCTCCAGGGCCTCCGCGAGGACCGCCGACGTCCGTCGTGTTGCCTCGGGAGAAACCACTTCTATTTGAACCACCCCGAGGGTGACTTACATCCCGGGGTTGGTTATTAGAATTATTTAAATCTACGGCAGAAACCGCGCAATTTTGGAACTGCTGAACAAATGAAGAATCCCTATCAGCAATGTCAACGGTGGAGTGATCGATAGCGTGTACCGTCTTGGACGACGACGCTTTGGATTTATTAAAAACCTGTAGGTTTTGATTATACTCGTCGATCGACAACTGAGCGTTTTCCAAACGCTTACCTAGGTGTAGAAGCTCATCAATGGAGTGGATGGTCACTAACGCGAACTGTTGTTGCAGGTACGGCCTCAAATTAGAGCAAATTATCTCCAGCTGTTCGGCCTCTGGACGTGGCCGAGACAATTTCTGGAAATAGCTCAACACTGTGGTAACAAAAATGTGGAGCGGCTCATCCGGCCTCTGAAACCGGGAACGTACCTGCCTCAACAAGTCGCGGTCGTAGTTCGCACTACCAAAATTATTCCGCAATTCACATGCGAGCTGAGACCAGCTCTCAATATGTGAAACCCGGGTGCGATACCATACGAGCGCATGATTTGTGAAAAGCTCACAGGCGGATTTCAATAAACGCGCGTCAGAAATGTTTCGCGCCAACCTATTTTCTTCAAGTCGTTCCAAAAATTCGACGACACAAGTCTTCCCGTCGTACACGAAACCTAAGCACAAAGGCTTCAAAACTCGCTCAAACGACACGTCAAAATCTCTGCTAACCGGAACCTCCATTTTTTTTTTTTTTTTTTTTTTTTTTTTTTTTAAATCTCCACCACAAAAATATAAAACCCAAAAGAAAAAAAACTAAAAATCCCAATAAAAAAATATTATTCTAAAAAATTAAAGTAATGGAACAAGCTCACTCAGTTTTTCCCTGTGCCACCCTTTTCTTCCCAATTTCGGCAACCGATAAAACGCCCACCTGGATATCCAATTTGAACCTGAAAATATTACAAAAATTAGTCAATAAACGTTTAAGAAACGGCAACAGAATAGTATAAGATACGGCGAACTTATCGTTCATTCGCGGCGAACCGCAGAAAAATACAAACCGCTTATTACACAAAATATTAATCTATACAATGTTTCTCGCCGGATTTAATAAAAATTACAGTATATTACTTAAAATATTGCGGCGAACTTAACATTCTTTCGCGGCAGAAATAGTTAACAAAGCAAAAATGCGAAATTATTTGCAAAATTCGTCAACAGCTGTCAAAAAAAATACCGCAATTTGAAAAAAAATACCACAATGTGGCTACAGTAATAATTCTCATACAAAACTGAGAAAAATAACACAAAAATACCAATATCCGAAGAAAACTACCATGTATCAAAGCAAAACGTGTATTTTAAAATTGCGAAGAGATATTTCTACCTGCCAAAATTTAGTTTATAGGCCCCAGCTTTGGGCAGCCAATTTATAACGTATGATTTGCAATCCTATCGCGTTATACCAAGAAGAAATAAGAGCGCCATCGCGTTTATTTAAAACGCGAAAAAGAAAAAAAATACTATAGGTTAGGTTATGACCGAACAATAAAAAAACAACCCCAGGGTCGGGAAAAGGATTTAGTTTGTCACTAAATTTGGCAAGACAGAGAATACACCTTCGCAATTTTAAAATAAAACTACAAATTTAAAGTTATAAGACAAGATCCTTTTATTCGCAGGTAGTTCCTCCTTCAATCTCCTGTCCATACATGTGGTAGACTTCAGAAATATGACATGTGATAAGTTTTTCCGTTCAAACGGACATCCAGGCGAGAAAAAGTCAGGGCACGGTGGGCCGATTTATAGATGCATTTACATTGGAATATAGAAAAAGGCGGCACAGCCAAAAACCCGCTGTGACGGAAAGAGAAACACACCATTACTACAAAACTCGTTTATCTAATTGAATCCCGAAAAGAATTAAACGCTTACCGAAAAATGAGACTTGTTCACATAACTTTAAAACGAGGCACCTCTGGTGCACACCCTCGCGCCATCTTGGACAATATGATGTCCCTCAATGAAGTGTGGCTAGTTTGGACAGACTGGACTGCCTGCAGTTATACCAACTTTAGGAGATTTTAAAAAAAAACTCATAGCTACTCATGTCCACTAAAATAGTAATATTTTAGGTAATATTTATTATATTTATTAAAATTGTTTTTGAACTCGATTGTTTAAATAAATCCCTTGTTTTTTTTTTGTCATGGCAAGTACACCAGAAGGGTCATTTTTTATTGGGCTGTGCAATACGGCTATTATGACAGATCCAACTGTCAAAGCTTTTAGCAATTTTATATGGTTTTGGGAAATTGTTTTGAGATTGTGACCCATGATTCCGAAACAACTCGAAAACTGAGTAAGACCAATATGACAAAACACGAGAAATACAAGCGAAACATGTTGCAATGCGTGCAACATGTTTTTTGAAACAGAACATGTCACGCAAATTTGGATTTTTGTTACAAAGTGATCGTTTTGTTTCAAAGAGAAAGAAGGCAACCGTTTAGTGAGAAACACGACGTCCATGGTTTCTTGATTATAATACAAGTTAGGCAAATATATTGTGGTTTTAATAATATAAAGCGTCAATTAAGTGAAAGAGTACAAACAAACACGCGAACTCCAATAAAAATTAATGGTAACTTGATTTATTGCAAAATTATATTATGAATTAAAAATACCTCAAATCATTTAACAAAAAACATTTTTTAAATTAGTAGGTAAGATTAAATCCTTGTTAAAGTGCAAAACTCGTAAAACTATGTAGAAATATCAAAAACGAAAAAATTTTATGAAATACGTCATTAATCATAGAATACAACAAAATTGCGGGAATGTGATGTTTTCCCTCTTCTTAGTTATGACACAGTATACCATACAGTAGCGTCTCTTTAAACACGCATATGACCGCCACATGTCCGCCAACGCAGATGTTCAAACATTTTTATAAATTCGCCGAACTTCACATGCGCGTAACCCTAATCAAAGGCGTTCATCGAGATGTACCCCACTGCTCATTTGCCTCGCACCCTATCCCCGCATTTCCCTATTACTTCAGAGTGTGTCTACTGTTCTCTCTGTATGCTTTGGTTATGATAAGCTAAAATTACATGATTTCTTAAAATGCTCGTAAATAACTATCGATTCACATCAATATTATGATGGAAATAATTTTGTTTGTTTCTACTATATATTGTGAAATTTCAAAATCGGCGGGTTTATTATTCATATCTCAATCTCTAACATCCAACTCTAATATGATGTATTTTTATGTATGTTTGCGTGTAACATATGTGTAAGTGTGTGGCTTGCTATTGAATTCAATCGACAAATTTAAAATACAATTCCATTAATTTTACCCTAACAGAGAATGGTGATCCAGCCGGTAATTGAACCCGGGACCTTATAATGTAATACCAGACGACCTGGCCATAATTCCACCGGGACCTTTAATACGACGAAGACATATAACTAAAAGTGTAACCATATTCTTCTGTTCATAATAACAGTTGGGCGGTGTCGACTACAACGGGCGAACCCGTCACCCTAGGCTGGTATAACGATATGTGATCGTTCTTTTAGCCGTGGGATGAGCGTAGAAGACTTTGGGATGACACAAACCTGCCGTCCAGCAAAGCCACGAACCCGCCAGAGTCCAATGCCTTACGGCGAGGCACTAGGAAGGTAACCCAGTGGAGCTACCTCGCCCCTTGGCTACCAGTTTTGGTAGGATATATCCGTCGGGAATTAACCTTTAGGATGCCTTCCTCCTCCCGACTGTTCACTGGACCGAAGTCGCTTACGGCGACCTCTGCCGTAATTCAGCGGTGATTTAGCTTGAATCTTTCGCGGATCAAAGGCATCTTTTGCCCGGCTCTAATTCAGGATCAAGTAGCTTAATGGTCATTTTATGAGTGGTTGACGACAGGTCAACATCCACCCCCGCTGCTTAGGAGACAGTATATTTCCATAATCTCCAAACTCATTCAGTAATTAGTCAGAGTGCACATCCGATTGGCTTCGCCGAACGGTGCGCAAACCGTCCAGTAGCGCCGGGATGCAATCCCGCCAGAAGAAACCGGTCCAATAGCCGTGAGGCCTGAGATGCGAGAGTCGTACCTGGGGTAGCCTTTTACACAAGGAGGCTTCTGAATAGGAGCTGAATCGTGAGTTGAGCCGATCCGAGAAAAAATTGGATCTTATGGCCCAAGCTGCACGAAACCATTTGCTTTCATGTTTATAATAATAACAGTTACAAAGTAACCGGTTACTTTAAACAGTGTCGGCTGTGTTTAAATAGCGTACGCGCCCACACCTACCGCCGGTGAATCTAAGCCCCCGCTCGTCGCTTACTAGAGCGGCGGTACTTTGCGATTTCGTTATTAAAATTTATTCTCACGGTGACGCCGGGACGGGCGCCAATATTGCAGAATGGAACTTCTCCAAAAGTAATTATGTAAATGAAAAGTTTCGCCGCTGAATCCAAAACTTATAAATTTGTAAATGGAAACCTCAAAAATACAGGGCCGCGCGACACCGACACCGGGCGACCGCCTGCGCTCCCCCGCGTTTGTAATTGTCTCCGGCATGATGGCTTTGGGATTACTTTTTGATTCTTGCCAAAAGTGATGGGACTAAACTGTGCGTGATCTTGGTTTTAACCGACTTCCAAAGAGAAGGGTCAAACGTAATGTTATCTGTAGCTATCAATTTTAGTCGCGGACACATGGCACGGGGGTCTAGTGATTATGAATTAACCGGAACAATGCCCTGACAACGAGGGTAGTTTTTTTTATAACATAGGATCGCCATAAGTCTGCGAATGTTTTCGCACAAGCGTACAATGAATGACAGTGATCTATTTCTCTATGATCTAAACACATCGTACGAAAATCCGCACTTTTTTTGGCCAGACACTTTGGCTTTATAAGGCCCTAAATTTATAATAAACTTAAGTAATTTATAAAAACATGCCGAAATAAAAAGTATATTTAATTTTAATTTAAAATAACAGAACTCTTACTACAACTTAGGAGAAATGAGGTGGAAAACATTGTAAGTTATATATTTTTAATAAATGTCTTTACATTGCCATACATTGTAATAAAATATACATTATTTAGAAACTTGATTATTTGTCATGTAAATATAATATTACGATATTTTATATTAATTTTATTTTTACAATCATGATATTTCGATATTTTTATTATATTTATACCTTTAATTTTATTTCAATTACCCGTTTTGTTTTTTATAGATCTTTTCTGCTTTATTTTGAATCTACATATACGCGCATATGAAACCAACATCGCCATTCATTGAGTCTGGCTTAGTACGGGCTATGGTCTAGTTAGGCATATTCTGTAAAGAAAGCAATTTAAATGTATTTTTTTAATGAATAAACTATCATTATTATTATTATGTACATGCCAGCGGACAAAAGTCATTTCAGAGTTAGCTAATATACCTTATATTCGCATTATAACCGACGCGAGCTATGCCCGTGCACTTCGTAACACGACCGAAAAAATAACTTAGGCAAATAATTTAATTTAATTCAGTTTAATGTTGATAAATATTGTATAGGAAAATAATATAAGACCATACTGTAGGAAACAATTAATCGCCCATCAAAACATTATAATAAGATAATTAGTTATAATTAATACAGCGCTATACGTTTCTCTAAAATCAAATGAATAAATATGAAGGTAATAAAGCAGATTTGTAAACCCGAAAAACTGTAGTTCAGGTTCCTAATGAATTTATAGGAAATTTAACAGGCCGTGAAAATTTGAGCGACGCGCGCTAGTAAAATAGAAATTAAAATAGTGTAATTTTTGCTACAAACGTTAACAAGTATCACCATGTGTAAAATGACGTGCATCAAGACAAATGACTTTAGGTTTATTTGTTGTAATTCTAACATTAGTGAACTTTGATTCAAATTTTCAGCATTTAGTTACGATGATTCTTTTGTATAATGGGATTGGGTATATTACCACTTCAAAGGATATAAATATATAGGAGGCTTTCCAAAATAAAGGTCATGAAATGCCAGCATTTATAATAATGGATTAGCAGGATTGAGAAAGACAAGGCTGCCGCTACTTGGTTGCGTGCTCTTCGATGTATGATAGGAGAATCGCATTTATAACCACGTATACCATCATCTATTTAACTGCACTGCTTTTTTAGAAGATTCTTCTGGTAGGGGTCCCCTATAAAAGCATTGGTGATACTATTAGACTTATATGAAGATACGCGTTGAGTCGAGTCTGATTATTTGTCATATACGGTAAAATTAAAGTAAATGTTTTGTATATCATGCATGTGGGTTATCGCTGCACCTGTAGCAGACGATGAGAAGTATAACTGAAGAAGATGATGAATTGATTCTGGGCTGGGATAGAGGTGACAGTAGGAGCTATCTAAGAACGATTGACAATCACGCAGCTCGATAAGTTCTAGAAGTATTGCTTAAAGCACTTTAGTACAATCGGAAATAGGATAGCGCCGCATTTCTCCTTCCTAAAAATTGGTTTCGGTAAAAATATGTTATTGTAAAATTTAAATTTCACTAGCCGAAATAAGTCAATAGTAAAAATAATTTATTAAAATGCTCTGTCCAGAGCCAACTCTGTGTGCAGCAGCCATATCATAGTGTAACTTAGAACGGGCTATCAGAACTATGAATGCTATACAGAAGTTCGTGTTTGCGCTGTTGACCGTTGAGGAGTCCCCTCTTTGGAAGCCAACCCTTGGTGCAGCAGCCCTATTGCGGTGAAACTTAGAACGGGCTATCATAATTTAATGCGTATACAAAATATCATTGCTGTGCTGTTGACTGTTGATGAGGCCTTTCGTCGGGAGCCAACCTTGTATGCAACAGCCATGTCTTGGTGAAATTTAGAACGAGCTATCATAATTGAATGCCTATACAAAATTGTGTGTATGTGCTGTTGACTGTGGAAAAATATTCTCGTCTGGAGCCGATCCTGGCTGTAATCAGATCATGATCACCAAAAAAATGCATTTTTATAGGAACTGAAGAAGTAAAATTTCAACTGCATATGATAAGAGTAAGTGGCTCTAATTCAGATTGCAGGATTTTACCTAAACAAACTCACATACATACTAACAAACATTGCAAAGTAAATAAAAGCTTGTAAAAGAGAATAGAAATAATAAGGGAACTAGGAGAGGTTTCAGCGGTGCGATCTAAGTCTGCCTTTGCAATGTCAAAACACACTTTTCATGATTGATAGCCAGCATAAATTATTTTCCGCCAATTTTCAACTTTGTATTCCATCCTTGTATTTTGCACTTGCTCCAGTTTTAAATAACGCAATAACCCAGTTACCTAAATAACAACATTTCGGTGGACGTATTTACTGCGTAATTTACCCACATCTGAATTGTTTTTGTTGTCATTGTGAAGGTCGTTTACAACGAGGATTATTCCGGAAGGGTCAAACGATCTCCTTTCGCCTTGGGACGTTTTCGAGCCATTAGCCAGATATGAATCTTCCCGAAACTTAATAAATATACCCCCGCAAAACCTAATACGATCAAGATTGGCATAAATGAAATACACGGCTAACATGTTGTGTCGCGTTATAGATACTACGTTGAGTTTGAAGAGTTTACAAATTTTTCAATATTTTAAATTTAGTGTATCGTTTGTTTCTTAACTGATTCAATGGACATTAATATGCCTGTCGTCCATAAAGATGTAAAGTTACAACTTTTCTAAAATTTTACTATTTTATTAATAAAATCAGAAATTATACGTATTATAAAGGGTACTAAAAAGAAAAAATCAAATTGAAAAAGTCGTCATAAATATTTTATTCATTTATTTAAAACTAGCGGAACCCGACGAACTTCGTCTCGCCACGAATTTGTTCGTTTGGCAGCAGATGACGTTAACTTAGGTAATTTTCATTGACAGTTGTTTGACATTATTACAAATTTAAAGATTGTTAATTTTTTATCTTCCAAAAGAGCAGTTTCATCAATTGGCACTTGTGGATTCATTGTGCTCGTTGTGTTCGAAATTGAAGAGAAAAGTGTGTAAACAGTACGATTTTGTTTGACTCTCCATTGATTTCTTCTCTTTTTTTTCAGATTTGGGCATAAAATTGTCGCGAATAATATGTGTTGCACCAAATGAAGTCATTTGGAAACAGTTATTGTAATATTGTATGTACGGCAGAAAATGCCTAGAATCTGGTGCATTTCCAGACACCAACGATCCTAATTTCTCTGGTGGTGGAACTAACGGCGTTAATCTCATTTTACCTCCTGCGCAACACAAACCGAGTGGTTCGTGGCGGTACTTAAAGGCATTG
Source organism: Micropterix aruncella (assembly GCA_944548615.1). Lineage (NCBI taxonomy): Eukaryota > Metazoa > Arthropoda > Insecta > Lepidoptera > Micropterigidae > Micropterix > Micropterix aruncella. Next base: position 20,988,400 of record OX155950.1, read on the forward strand.
CAATATTGGCACAAATCGTCCATTTTTCCAATTTCCATGCATTCATAATCGCCAGATTATAATAGAATGCCTCTCTGTATGTGTTTTGTCTCATATTCAATCGTCTTCGCACTGCAACATTACGGATCCGTGCCGCTTCATTCAATTCTTGGCGATGCTCATCGCTTTCAGTTGGTCGAACCTCTCTTTGTCGTTTTGCTCGAGCGGTCACCTTGCTGAGATTGGAGCGTCTGTGCAAGAGTATAACTGTGAAAAATGATTGTAAAACCTGCAAAAACATTCGCGAATTACACAAATTCAGTTAATTCAGTTGAGTTACCTTCAGAATCACGAAAACGCTATGAAAAGTTCGTAAAATTCAACTTACTGTCAACTGTCAGTTTTTGCACCGTGCCGCCATCTTGATTTTCGAATTTTCGTATTTTTATTCTTGTCAAACAACGCCATCTATGATCAAGCTCGGTACTAAAATAATTTTTGGTTTTTCTCATTTTTCTCAGTTTTCCGAGAGATTTTCCAATTTTTTTATATCCTATAGCAACACCGAAATGATTACGAACAAAACAAAAAAAGAATCGTTCAAATCGGGCCAGGCGCTCGTGAGTTATTAGGTAACATACATAAAACCCGACTCATTTTTATTATATAGATTTTTATTATATAGATCACCAGAGTTCGTTAGTCAAACTGCCATTTCAAAATAAATTTTTTTTTTTGCTAATTATAAATTTTTGATGTCTTAATAACGATAATTTATAAAATATTATATTAGTATATAATTTATAAAATAATTTTGAAATTATGAGACACATACATATGTATGTCCCATGGTCCTTAAAGGGTTATGGCTTTCCTGGATGTTCCAGGTATGAATTCGGATCTTCTTCATGTTCAATATTTCCTCAACAATTTACATTTCTAAATTCACCGGGTGTGTAAAGAGTTGGCGTTAAAATATAAGCGTTTGGACAGAATGGACATGCCTGTTTATCAAACGGTCGACTGTAAGATATCGCTATAGTCGTAAGTCCGCCATTTTTGCAATAATAGTTTTTTTAACTAATATAATATTCATTATGTATAGCAAAATAAAGATATCACTACAGTTATAAATCCGCCATTTGTGCATAATTGTTTCTTTTAACTAGTATAATATTCATCATTTTATTTTATTTTTAGCACAATCAATTTATTCTGTTCTATTTTAGTAGTTAAAAATAGGAATAAAAGATTAGTCTTAAATTTTAAATTTAAATGAAACCGTTATAAAGTAAAGCAACAAATCGACACAAATCTATCGCAGGCTACTACGCCTTCCACTCTGTCATATCCCTTCCGATTCCAGCGAAATCGCTCGACCATTACGAACACGAGGTAGGCTGTTCGACGTTTGAGTATACACGAGGCAGGGTCGTAATATGGGGGTAGGTGTAATTGGTTGTATCGTTCGCACGTCGCGACACCCTCACACCGCGCCTTCGCACAGACCGGGCACTGTGTGTGCTCCGCGGAGATAGCGGACCACTGTTAAGAGGGTACTTTTATGAAGACATCTTAGACCTCGTCCACACAGCTTGTTTTTTAAAACATATATTTAATATTCACTTTTTTGCATTGGTTTATGTGAAATACACATAAAACTGCAATAAAATTGCGTTATAAACATTATCTGATGTGAGGTCTCCAACACGATGACTTCAGTTTAGTGCCCGAATAATAAGGGACAGCGTTGCGGAAAGATCAAAAATATATATATATATATATAAATACCATAAATTAAAATAAGCTTTCAGTTCCCAACATCTGCGAAAAAGGTCAAATATTGTTTACGGGAAAATGTGTACACTTCTGAAACAGAATTCCTTAGGAAATTATAGAGTTACCAGTAAAATAATGTAAGCGTCATATTAGATACCTACTTTCTAAAACAAGCATATTATAAGATTTACGACTGCTTTAAGGTATATATATATATTTTATTTAATTGACTTTTAATGCACTGAGGAAAAAAGACGAATGGCGTTTAATCAGGAAAGCAATGATCGCAGGAAGCAAGTAGAAGATAGGTAGGCAGGGCCGAAGCAGTGGCAGAAATCAATCCCAAGACACCAGAATGGTACTTGGTCATTTAGGAATGATATACCTAGCTATATGTCAATCTAGAACGACTAACGACATTCTGGGGTAAATAGAATTCTTTAAGAGTACAAACTCAAGACTTAATATTGTACAAAAAACAGTAACTCGTGTTATATTCAAAAAGCTAAAATTGTATTCTTCTAAAGAGTTTTTTTTGCCATGTTTTTCATGTAGAAATCATTTATTTATTTATTTATTTATTTATTTATTTTCATAACAAATCAACATTACAGTTTCTACCAATCCGTTGATATGCAATATACACATAAATATAAAAAAATAATAATAGAATTCTTACAAGTACATACATAACATGTTTAAATAAGCGTTAAATACAAATACCGGCATTAAGAATAGAAAAACTTACAAACTTACAAACTTACAGTACATAAGAGTGAAAACAGTTTATATTATTCTGCCATAAACAAGTAGCGCAATGCCCACACCTTGAAGAGATGCGGGCTCGCTGTAAAAATATCAAAGTCTGGCGCTGTCGAACATAGCGCATTTATGTGCCGCAAAGCTCTTGTAAGCAGACTCCTTCGACTTAGGTTGGTGCGCGAGGACGGCTCCGCAAATAGATCATGAGTGCGAGCACGATTATAATTGTCCGGGACAAAGAGACAAACCTTCGCTAGCATGCTAGGATTATCAACTCTTCCCCTAATCAGCTTGAAAACGTAGGCCATGGCGAGCATTTCTCTACGTAACTTAAGAGAGTTATAGCCCACCATACCTAGTAGGAAACTAGTAGGGTATAAGTACGGATAATATCCGTACTGCTTAAAATATATAAATCGTAAGAAACATTTTTGAATTTTTTCCAACATAGTGATATAAAGATCCTGATGTGGATTCCATATAACTGCATTCGTTTCCAATCTGCTTCTCACAATTGAATTATACAATGTATGCATAACCCGTACATTGTGAAAATGCTTTAGGTTGCGAATAACAAACCCTAGTAGCTTAAAAGAGGACTTAGACAAATTAGCAATGTGCTCCTTGAACGTAAGCTGGGAATCAAAGAGAACTCCTAGATCCTTTACCTTCTCAACCCTAGTTAGCACCTCATCAGTGATGGAGTAATCATAAATCAGAGGTGCGGTCGATCTAGTATATGTCATCACTGAACATTTGGATATATTGAATGAGAGATTTTTATTCTGGCTCCAAGCCCAGACGGCATCAATATCACGCTGGAAAAGCTTGCAGGCCTCAGCAGTTCCAGTGGACATGTACAATTTTATATCGTCGGCAAACATTAAACATTTTGCTGACACGATTACTTTACTTAGATCGTTAACAAAGAGATTGAACAGCAAAGGGCCGAGGTTTGATCCCTGACTCACGCCAGAACAGGTGCGGTACACCTTAGAATCAAAAAGTCCAAGTTTCACATACTGCTGCCTATCTCTCAAGTAATCAGCAAAAAAACTCAGCAGATTACTCGAGAAACCTGTAGCAGCTAGTACTTTGAGTAAGACATCATTGTCCACTCTGTCGAAAGCCTTTTTGAAATCCAGATACACCACATCTACCTGGCTTCCTGGTTTAGTGTCCAGTTCATTTGCCACATAATAAGTAAAGACGGAAAGGTTGGTGGTGGTGGACCGATTGGGGCGAAACCCGTGCTGGGCGTCCGACAGCCTTCCACACACTTGGGTGTAAATATCCCGGTGGAGTATTGTCTCAAATAGTTTAGGGAAGACGGATAACACCGCTATAGGCCTGTAATTATCCACTTTGCCCTTGTTGCCACTTTTATGAACGGGTGCGACCCTAGAAATCTTCCACATACTGGGGTACGTGGCAGATTCCAAGGAACGATTGAAAATATGTGTGAGAGGCTTTATAAAATTATCTGCACACGCTTTGACAATGTATGGTGGAACTCCATCGGGGCCGATAGTACGCAAAGATTTCAATTTTTTAAGGCTAAATTGAATATCTTTGTGCGATATTGTGCGAATGTTGATGCAGGAAGCGTACGCATCGCACGGCTCTACACCGGATTGAACGCGGGTGGCATCTAAGGTCACCGCGTTCTGAATAAAAACAGATGAGAAGTAATCTGCAAAAGCGTCAGCGGCACCGGCACCAGAGTAATCAACCCCATCATACGTCACTTTCAGGGGCACTCCAGAGGTTGCGCGCTGACTGCGAATGTACTCCCAGAAGCGAGAACTGTCCTCTGTAATGGAATCCTCGATACTGCGAATATAATTATTATAGGCTGTTTTAATATTATATTTTATGCTAGATCGCAATTCTACAAACTTCTTTCTATGAGAAAGTGAATGGTCCCGTTTCCAGCATTTATGGTTATAAGATTTGACTCTAATATCGCGGATGATATCAGCAGTGAACCAAAGAGGATATGAATACCTCCCGGCCGCAGCTTTCCGCTTGTATTGTGGAATGCAGCTATCGAATATGTCATAGATTGCATTGTAGAAATAAGCAACACAATCGTTGACATCACTAATGCAGTATAGTATGCTCCAATCAAAATGAGAAGCGAGATCGTATAACAAATAATAATTACCCCGCTTGAAATCCCAACCTTTCCTAAACAATGTGTTAGGTAGACTGGGAGTATTAGGGGAAATGTCGCTCGCGTGCAACTGAGTACGTCCTCGGTGGACAGTCACGCATATATTTAAAGGCGGATGATAGCCGTCCACGTTAACCAGCTCGAAGGAGGCTGCCGTCACACTCACGCTGCCAGGTTGCAAGTTCGAAAGCACCAAGTCCAGGAAACGGCCATTGCTATTCGGGATAGTATTAAGTTGACTAAACTGGCAGACAGATAAAAAATATATAAAATAGTTATTTATTTCCTTAGAGGCACTATGGAGGTTGTAATCACCGAGAAGCAAAACATTTTTTATTTTATTAGCAAAATACAAACTTTCAACGAGTTTGAAGAACGACATGTAGACCGAGTCGCAGGTCTTAGGTGGAAAATAATTTAAAAATAAAAATAATGGATATGATTTATATAAAACTTTAACACATAGCATTTCACATTCACTTTCAAATAGCGGAATACGATAAGACACAATGCAACTTTTAATAGGTTGGTTCTAGAAGCGGAAATACTTCATATTTTCCATTACATTGTTTAAAAACTGCTTTAAATTTCAATCGCGCGCAAGCAGAGACATTGTACCCTGCTAAGAACACAAGATCGGCTTAGTACCCAGGAGATATAGATCGTTTGGACAATGCCATTATCATTACCTTGCTCTGATCTCATATAATGAATATTTTAGGAAAACACCTCGATATTTCAGAACTGACACAGGTGGTTCTTAAAATATGTATTATTCAGTGGTTAATTAGTAAAAACAGAACGGAAAGTGAATGTATTCTCACATTTCAAAAATAACAACACATACACACATTGTGTTCATACCCTCACACAGAATAGTGAATACAGATTTATATTTTTATTATGTAATATTACGTCCTTCGAATCAAACCAGCCCACAGAAAATATTAAATAAAAGATAAAGTTTTTAATTTCTCAATCCCTGTACTTAAGGATCCACTAGATGTTATCACCCTTCGAATGTATAACTGATTGCCAGCGTTCAGGTAGCTTTCTCTCTGACTGGTACCTTCCATATTTGTTGCCGTCCGTTATTTCTTTATCAAAGCGACGCCATTAATTCTTCTCTCTAGTTGAGGAAAGAAACTGCAATCGCAGGGACTTGTCAGGGGAATATGGTGGCTGGATCCAACGCTCAATATTTTGTTGATCCACTCAGTCTTCTATACTGCCGTCGTAAATGAAAACACAGTGACTTGAAAAAAGACGTTTTGAGAATAACGCGGTCAAAGTTCAGTTGTTAAATATTTGTTTTCATGAACAAAGTAATCAATATAGATTATTTCTTTTAATCTTTAATGTTAAAACATAGTTAAAACTTCAATTCTGCATAAAAATATATATAAAATTATAATTGTTTAATTAATTAAATTAGATATTGTGTTTTAAATTAGGAAAATAATTTGATAAATTATATATTTTCAAGCTATAACGCCGTAACTGAGTGGTTACTGTGTTATAGGTAAATTTTAGCCATTACTGTGTTCTAACCATGTAAAATAAATATATTTTTTAAAATAAATAAAAAACTGCAGACACCTTAAACACAGTAATTGAGATACTGTGATTAATTCGTGTATTAATAAGTTAATTTTAACAAAATTTTACCTAAAACCACAGTATCTGAAGAAGCCGTGTTGTAACCAAACAAAAATATTTCCTTAATGCTTATAGGTATTAAAAAAGATCACCGTAAATAATAGGTTACTGTATTTTAACTTTAAAAAATATACATACTGTGTTTTTTTTTAAAAATATTCAGATTTTTTAATAAATACTGTATTTTTATCTAAGGTATCTCGGTAACTATCCATCGACAGACAAACCGAAAAATTTGCCTTATTTGTCATGATTTTAAAGAAACAAACTTGTATAAACACAGTAAATGAAGTTACTGTGTTTTCATTTACGACGGCAGCATAGATGAGTGACGATGAGCCTTTGTATTGTCATATAAGGACCTAACTGTGTGCTTCTGATTTTTGCCCGATTTATCCATCACATGGTTGAAATATGATTTATATACTCATGTTGCCGCAGTAATTCATAGTAACATATGCCGTCGTGGTCCATCGCTAACACCAACATGAGCTTAGGTCCAGATCTTGATTCTGACACAGCCGATTACCGTTTTTCCTCTGTGGCAAGCCATGCTTTAATTTGGTCCTCCTCAGGTGGACGGTGGAGGCTGACCCATGTTTTATCAATGGCCATGATATGTTTGAGACGGCTTGGTTGCTGATTATATGCACGTACATTTACTTTTGCATATTCCAATCGCACAATCTTTTGTTCTTCAATTAATTCACGTGGAACCCACTTGGCGTTGAATTTCGACAGGTTGAGTTTTTTTATTAATTCATAACAGGTGGTTTTTGGTATACCAATCGTAGCCGACAGAGAGGTTAACGACCAAAGTCTTGATTTACGAAAAACTTCTTGAATCATCTCTAGGCGCTTCTCAGTTTCGAATTTAGGCTTGTGATCGCCATCTTGTGATCCACAATGCTCCCCGACATCGAAGTCTCCATTATTGAAGCGGCTGTACCATTCTTTAACCGTCGTATGGGAGATTGCATTAGAAGTCATCATGTTGACTAGTCTTCGATGGGTTTCGGCGGCTAAGTGTCTTTCAAGGTACATAAAATTTATTATATGACGCTGCGAAAATACATCGATAGAGTTACAACCTTCTAATGTTGTGTTTGCAGCCACAGCGCAGTGATCGTTGACAAGGATTAACAACAACTGAGTGGTTAAAATAACAAAATGCAATTGAGATTAAATATTACGCAATGAATTTTCAAAACCAGTGAGGTTTGATCCGAATGACTACTTTTATTATTTAATTGTTATTTTATAGTCATTTTAGATTTTTTAAATGACTATTATATTTCATTTTCATTTTACGTTGTATCATTTTTAGTTTTAATAATTACTTTTAATTATTTGTTTTAAACTAATAGAAGAGATACATTACATTTTACATTTCTATAAAATTGGTGCCTTACTTGGAACAGGCGCTGCCTAGTTAGGAGTGATACAGAATCAATATGTTTAAAGAATTCTTATATAGATTTGTTAAACAAGATACCGTCTAATTAGACGATCGGTCATTATCCGATACTACGACCCAGAGGGAAGTTCGAACTGAAACCAGAGATTCCGGTGGACTGATGAAATCGCCTTCTTTCAACATGACCGATGAGTCCCCTGAATATAGTTATTAAAGAGTTCTTGGGGTTCGCGATCTAAATCGCGGTTGTTTGAGTAGAACTGTGACGGCCGGAAGGAGTTGATTTGGTAGGGTGCTGCCCTGGTCCGATCCTGGCCTTACCGCCTTTTGTCCGCGTGCTCGCGTTTGGCTGTTTTCCTAATGTTGGAGCGTGTTGCTGCGTTTTTGTTCAGGGATCTGTTTAGGGAGAAATCTTCGCCAGAATTACTCGAGGCACTACTCTACCTATCAGGCATCCAGGATCTGAAGGGCTCCTTCTTCTGGATGTCGTAATCACTATCGGGATTCTTCCTGATCGAGACCTGCAGCGGGGATTTCCCGACCCGATTGGAGACGCCGACGCAATCACGCCTTTCCGAACATACCTTCCCCCAGAATAGCGACAATTAGCTTTCCAATTTTATTTCAGAGCGATCACCAGTAAGATTATTGTGAGACTAAGATTTTATATGTTCAGACACATCTCTGCCTCGATACTTTTATCTTTTGTGTGACAATTTTACGTACAATCGTTAGTATGATTGCGTTTTTTTAACGCTTATACTGTTTTACTATTTCATAAATTCTTTATAATACAATATATTTTTTATAATGTTTCCCGGATAATTTTTACAGCATTTTAATTTGTTCGATACGAATTGTTTCTGGATAATTAATTAAACAGATTGATGTGATTTCACCGTTTTTTCACTGCCTAATATATAATATATAAATACACAGCCTAAAATAAAATATTTTAATATTTAGTGTATCCATTACCTAATCGGTGCGGCTCTGCGGCGGATCGCCTTTGGGCGGGTTGGTACATCGGTTAAGGGATAGAGACCACCCCGAATGTGTTTCTTGGAGATAGGGGTCAATTTCAACATATCCTCAGCCTCAAATAACATAATCAATGCTACAATGTAAACTGGCCCAAGTGAGATTCAGTTGACCCAGTCATGTACTACTTATAGAATGTTATAGTAATAAAATAAATCTTTACATTTAAAAATTAATAGGACAAAATAGATAACTAAACTCTAGTAAAAAGTGCGCTTCTTTTTTGACATATACCTGTATGGTTTTATAAATAGGATAGAAAACGAATTTACCGCGTGAAATTTGTAGGACCCGACGTTTCGGTGACGTTGCAGCCGCCGTTGTCTAGGGTAGACTAAAGAGCTGTCAGTCCGTTGTTTTGCGGGTAGGCCGCAAACCGCTGCCGCCACTGCGTAGGTTATAACGGTGGTGGGGGGCCGGGCTCGGAGCGCGGGAATAAAACAGGATACAGTGAGTGTTGTGTGCAAGACGGATTTTTAAAAATTCCCGCGTAACTACAATTTCCGCAGCAATATCAATAAAAAATATACAATGTTTTATTAGGACCACACATTGCAAACTTTAATTTCCTAAGTAATTCCGTAACTTATATTTCTAGTCATTTACCAAATTGCAAAATACTTTAAGTGTCACCAACGGTAATTTTCATAGCTTCGAAGATGTCGAAATTTGAGCCGACAAAACGTCATTTGCGGGAAGCAATGCTTTTCTGCTTTCATCTTAAGAAAATTGCTGCAGAATGTCATTGATTTATTTATTTATTTATTTATTTATTTAGTAGTAACACATCTAGTAAAAAGTTAATGTCATATTTGATTAAGATGTTAGCAAGAAATTGATGCGACATTATTTTATGATTGACACAGTCGCCTAACTAGGCCTAGGCCTGTTCTAAGGCAGACTTTTAATGATGATATAAAGTGTGCACTGTCAACTTAATCTATAGTTAGTACTTATTTTTAAAACTACAGATATTTACGCATATACAAATATGGATAGATACTTATATACATCTATAGATAAAATATATATCCATATATGCACACATACACATACATATATTTATACGAAAATAATAATAAAACCAAAATAAATAAAATAAAAACGATTGCTGCTGGAGGCTTACAGGAAATTTACTCCGGCAGAAAGGACTGTTGAAACTTAGTTTCTCCGATTCAAAAGTGGCGATTTCGACGTGCAAAACAAAGAGCGCCCAGGCCAGGAGCAAAAATTTGAAGAAGCCGAATTGGAGTGCATACTCCATGAAGATTCGAGTCTAACGCTGGAAAAGATAAGTGAAGTGCTTAATATTCATCCCTCAATCGTTTCGAGACGTTTAAAATCTATGTGAGTCATTTAAAAGGATGTGCATTGGGTTCCTCACGAGTTGAAGCCAAGAGACATCGAAAGATGTTGTCACTTGTCATGTTCCTTCTTGCTCTTGTGAAATGTTCCTTCGCCGTCCAAAAAGAAAAGATTTTCTCTACCGAATAATCATCGGCGACGAAAAGTGGATCTTTTACGAGAACCCAAACGCAAAAAATATCGTCGTACCCTAGTGAATCACTTCCATCAACCTCAACAGCCACGCCGAAGAGAGACATCCACGGATCCAAGGTAATGCTTTGCAATTGCAATCTAATTGATCTAAAATTTAGTATGCAGTTATCACTTAATCATGGCAAGAGTTGAAAGATTGTGGTTGAAATGGGTCCACCAGGGGGCGCACTAGTATTAATCTCGAATTATTGGACTAAATGATATTTCAGTTACGCCATACATTTTAATCAAATAATAACGCCGAGCCGCCCGAGGCTAGCCGAGAAACGAACCCCGCCGCTCGAGGCCATTTCAACGCGCTCGTCGATTTTATTTATGAAATTAATAATTAGATGAAATGAGTCCTTGGCTACTTGCCGGGAAATTTGTCTGGTTGTACCATCACCGCGATCCGATTATTGCGAGGTGAAGAAATTTTATCCGTCAGCGCTGAGGGTCTCATTTTAAAGACGCTCGCAGGCCGATTTAGTCCGCGGGCAGCCTTTTACTAATCACTGTTCGTTATTCAAAATAAATAATACCTAAGATATGAAATAATCTGAATCTAATAGATAATAAAAAGTATTCTCAGCGATCACATATTACACACCTTGGATTTGTAGGCGTGTTTGACGGAAGGAGTAAAAGCAAGACGTCTTCGAATATAGGTGTACGTCAGAGAGGCAGCCTCTCGACCAAATATTTATCTTGTAAGCGGTGTGTCACGTAGCAAATAAACTTTCTCAGCTTTTGAGGGGTGCTGGAGGGGGGGTCGGGCGCGTCGTGGAGGGGTTTTCCTGATACACTCTCCTGCATTTCCCATTCGGGAACGTGAAAGACTGAGAATCGTATTATTGCTTCGCTCCAGGTGAGAGAAAGGGAGTCTGGGGAAGGAAGTCGGGCAGAGGGAGGTGAAAGGGGAGTATGACAGTTTGCTAGAATAAATAACGTTATACTTACGCACCCCATTTGATGCTGTCAGCTTAGGAGAGAGTCAACAAATTTTCGCGGGTGTTTATTATCTTAGGCTCGAATTTTGGAGCTCAATTCGGATTCGTATTTTGCCGTGGGTTGTAATCATTTCTAGTTAGAAAGCGTCCTACGGAAGAATTACTTTGTTATATGGCGTCATATTGCAGTGTCGTTAAATATTTTAGTTTTAATTTATTTGTCGTCTAAAATAAAAGTATTTCGCAGTTTCATATTATATAACTATTTATTTTTAAAAGAAAATAACATATCCGAATCGTTAATTTCAGAAATACAAAGATTACCCTCTTTGACAGTTTTATTTAGCTTCACTTTGCGTATAGTTCAAACCTTGTGACTTATTTCTCAACGATTTTTCGTATTCAGTCTCCATGACTATACAATATTATCGCAATTTCTATCTTTGATCCTCAAGTCCTGATGCTGCAAGGATACTGCTAATCTAAATCGTGAGACTGCTGGTTTTAAATTCGTATTGTGGGCCTCAAGTAAAAACTATTTTATTTATTTATTTATTTATTTGTATCAAACATAATTATAAAACACATAAAAAAGCCATTAAACCACGTTACAATATTTCAGTCCCGAGGTTTCAGTGGTAGCCGGCCTAAATCATGAGACTTACTGACGTGCTAGTTTCAGATTAGTATTGTGAATATCAAACAGAGACTTTGTCATTGAGTTTCGGTTTCCGACTCCTCACTTCTGATGCTGCAGTGGTACGGCCTGCCTAAGTTATGAGACTTGACGATCTGCTTGATTCAGAGTGGTAAAAGAGGCCAAAAAAATTGACTCAAGTCATTGAACTACAGCGCTAAAGCGTTAAAAATAAAAAGTTAGGGTCCAGGGAAAAACTCTAAACTGAACGGTTTTATTCTGCAATCGGCGATGTACTAAAAGCTAGAAAATTAGTTTGGGCTATTAATCTAGGGCTTTGATCAGAAACTGTATGTTTTACTAACATAATATATTTATTATATTTTACAGAATACACAAAAAACATGTTAATGTCAATTTTCTTAGGTTACCATGTCAGTAATAAGATTTTACTAGTAGATATTTTATTGTTGTATTATTTACCGAAGCCTAAACTTGAATGAAGTTGATAGAAAAAAATAGGAACCAATTTTCTTTTTAAAAATTATGCGTCTTAAGAGTACACAGCAGTACCATCAAACGTTATTTTTTTCAGTTATCCTGGCATTTGAGATTCTCGATGCAGTGGACAAATCAGCCATTCTATGATAATATAACGATCGTTCTCTTCTTTTTGCCCTAACATAAGTCGTAAAGACTTTGGGATTTAATAACTTACTGATCTAGTTACGCAAATCGCCTCAAACAGCAACAGGAGATACCTCAAACAGCAAGGGCATTGGCCAGTTTTGGAGGCACTTCTCCTTCTACGTACCTTTTAACAACTAGAGCTGTCGACTACAATGGGCCTCCCGTGATTTGAGCGCAGAAGACTTAGGACAAAAAAGTCCACCGTCTAGTTACGCCACATGCCCATAAGAAGCCAAGGCCTTACCGCGAGATAACCAGGTAATCACCCAGCGGGCAGACACTCGCGCCATAGCTACCGTTTGCCACCAGATTACTCCGGTCTCCCGACAGGTTCGAGGTCGCTTCACAGTCTTCTCCCTTATGAAGCGGTGATACGGCTTATGCCGAATCTATCGCGGACCACGGCTTCCTTTATCCGGCTTTCATCCGGAATCGGGTAACCGATTGATCGTTTTAAAAGCAGTTGCCGTAAGGTGAACAACTAGAGACAGAGGCTAGAGACAGTACTGTTTCCAGACACCCCCGGCTGTCGGTCAGAATGCACAGTCGATTGGCTGATGCCGCACGGTACGCAAACCGTCCAGGCCAGAAGGTTGACTCCTAAGGGAAACAGAGTACTACCCGGGCTTGCACTTCATAAGTGGAGGCCGCCGGATTGGTCTTGACCCGTGAGTTTTACCGACCCTGAACATATGGGTCTTAGTGGCCAACTGCAACAGGGACCTATTAGCTTTCAACTCACCTTTTAACAGTGGGGAGGTATCAACTACAACGGGCGAACCCGTCATCCCTCTGGTATAACGATATATGCCATGAGATGAAAGTAGAGACCAGCCTGTTCACAGCTCGATCGTGTTTGAGTGAGCCTGTACCTAGTGTGAGCAATTATAGCCCGTGGCGCCCTTTTCCCGCTGTCACCGGGATCGGCTGGCCAACGTGCCATTTTAAAGGTAGCTAACAACAGGTCAACAACTACCCCACTTCTTAGCAAGACTTCCTCTGTAATCCGATAGATATAACACTGTTTTGCACTACCCAGGTCTCTCCCGAGGGAATTCTTTCATTAAATTCACCTCTTAAAGTTGACTCCCAGATAAGAGCTACCCCATTAGTTAATCCAGCCAAAAAATATGCTGGCCTTGCGATCCAATCTGCATAGAACCATTAGGCCATTATATCATGTCTTACAGTTAGAGCTCTATAAATAATTAACCTATTATAGTATTTTAGTATTTTACTCAGTTATTATTCATTAAAATACCTATTTTAGTGGCCAACACGTATCACGTATCACGATAAACCTTCCATATTTATTTATTTTTTCCAAGGAATATACAACAATAACAGGTAAAATTAATATTTTTATAAATAATCACCTTATAGCCAATCACACTTCTAATAATTTACAATAGTGGAATTATACGTCTAAGGAAGAATTTACACTTCAAGAATTTACAATAGTGGAATTATACGTCTAACGAAGAATTTACACTTCTAAGAATTTACAATAGTGGAATTATACGTCTAAGGAAGAATTTACACTTCTAAGAATTTACAATAGTGGTGAAAAAAAGACGAAATACGAGGAATAATATAATAAAACGTTTTGCTCGTATATTAAAACGAGACCGAAAAAGACATTAAAAACAAAAGAATTAGAAAAAAAATGAAACACATAAATTGATGACAAATAAATTGACTTCAGGTTTGTGCCTATGCTTATAATTTCTAAAATTATCTTTGTGTGTCTATATTATGACCTAATCTTTATGTGCCTATAATGCCCTCACTCAATCATTTATTCAAAGAGATGTTTCCGATACAATCCGGAAATGTATAAAGGATGTATTTTCTAAATTTATTTATTTTAAAATAGCAACGCATATGTACGTCTAACTGACTATCTGAATTTTAATAAAACTTATCCCGAACATTAGTTTCACCAAACTAATTTGTTATACATCCTCCACTGCGAGCGATCGGTACGTATCCACCCTAAAACTAAAAACATTTTTCATGTTTGTCTTCGGTTCATTAATCAACCGCGGGCGGAGACGGCAGCCTAACGAAATATTATTTATCTGCGGTTAGCGGTCTAGCTTAGCTAACAAAAGTTTAACGGCGCAGATATACCCACTGAAAATAATTACTTCGTAATAACGACAAGTTTTGAAATAACAGATCCGCATATTATCACCGTTAATTCAGCCCGGCAACTGGTGGCAGGTTTATGATATTAGTATTACGACAGTTTGAGAACTACGGCTATGAAAACTTAATATTTGAAATGGTTTTTTAATATATTATGTCGTATTTTAATATGCATAATCACGCCGCATTCCTGGTTTCGTATTTCATATTCAAATTTCGTTATTGCAGCCTTATTACGACTGGCAAAAGTACAGAAATCTACTTGTACCTTAGCATAAAATTCTATAATCTACTCCCTACGAAATTTAAACAGCTGTATACATAATATAAAAACATCAAGGAGATGCTGATAGGGCCCCCCTTTCTATAATCTGGCCGAATTTGAGGGCCACGAATTTTCCAAATATTGTGCCAATTAAATTACTTAAAAAAGAAGAGCCTTATTGTCTGATTATTTTATATGGTCTTATATTTGTACTTTTAGTTTAAAATTCATGGCGTAGCTTTAATTTCATTATTTAACATTTTACTGACAATTTGAATATTACGATGAATAATTTCAATGAATTACTTCGATGAATTACTTCAAATATTAGGCTTCTATTTTGATTATTTATATTTATAGTTTGACAATATAGTGGTTAAATTCTTGACTACCTATGTATGTTCAGTAAAGAGTAGTAACGAGACTTACTACCTAACCCAATTATTTTGACACTTCCAAGAGCGCTTTTTAGCCGTCAATTGGACACGACTAAAATGTAATGTAATGTAATGTATATATATATATATATATATATATATATATATATATATATATATATAGGACATTATTAGGACAACTCCAGACTTCCAGACATATAATATGACAATTTCCAGACTTCAGTCTGGAAATCGTCTCAAGGTGTGTCAATATGGATATTTCCGTCCTTATCTCGATTTTTTAGCGCGTTCACAATACTTTCGCTAGTACCGGGAAAGTAGAAGCCACAGTAAAGCGGCCGCAATTGATGCATGGCTCGGCGGTGGCGGGCGGTGCGTGTATTGCCCGGGTCGAAAACGGCACGGCGCCGGTTATCGCGGTGCATATTACAGGCTGTACAGCTGGAAAAATATATCGCCTGCCCGCGGCAGCGGCTGTTATAAATCCGAAAGCAAACAGGGCACCCGCCATTTGCCCGGCCGACGCGGCTTCCGAGGCGAGCCGCCGCTGGCCCTCGCGTTAAATTTTCACTTCCTTAATTCCGCGTCTAATTATTTACGATTTATGCGCGGGCGGCCGCGCCGACGGCCAGTAATTTACGTGTGCACGCGCCAAGACCGCCCGCCCACCGATCCGGATGCGGACGCCACCTTAGGCGATGAACGGCGCGGCGGCACATCCGTGGGCGCTGCCCGCCCAAAACGAGGCATTCGGTGCAGTCAGTGAACTCTTCCAATGCAGCTTTTGGTCAAATAAAGGCTGCGTTTCAAGTTATAATAGTACATATATGAAATACATACATTATTTTATTTTATGTTAAATAACTATCCAATACAAATATTACATGTTGGCAAAAACACTAGTATAAATGATACAATAAAAAAGAAACTTTTGTTTACGAAGCAGATAACATTTGTGTGAATTATCACCCCACTAGATTCTGTATCTGTTCTGGGGTGATAGTATATCAAATATGTTATCATTCAAAAATGGCTCATTCATTCTTAAAAATTAAAAATTAAATATATAACTAACTATTATTTAATATATAAATAAATCGGTAAATAAATAAACAAATAAATTGAACAATAATTCAAATTTCATTAAAAGTTTCCTTATTTTGCACATATAACATTTTTTTCTTCTTCTTCTTCATCATCAGCGCGCATTCGCCCACCGTTGGGCATACGCCTCTCCAATCACTCTCCACCCGGATCGGTTGTCCGTTTCTCTCATCCAGACTGGTCCAGCTGTCTCCTTGATGTCATCGGACCATCGGGCCGGTGGTCTGCCCACACTTCTTCTGCCTAGCCGGGGTCTCCACTTCAAAACGCGCTTGCTCCACCGTTTGTCGTGTCGTCGGGCCACGTGGCCGGCCCAAGCCGACCAGCTTAGCCACTCTTTGACCCACGTCGACCACCTTCGTGCGCGGTCTGATGAGCTCGTTTTGGACTCGATCGCGCAACGATATGCCAAGCATGACTCGCTCCATGTTACGCTGCACCACCTTAAGCTTGTGGATCATCCCAGCAGTCAGTGTCCATGTCTCACAAGTATACGCCATAGCCGGTAACACGCACTGATTATACACCTTTGTCTTGAGCGATTGGGGAATTCTGGACTTCAGCACGAAGCTCAGCTTCCCGAAGGCTGCCCATCCCAATTGTTTTCTTCGTTTTATCTCTGCCATCATCGAGTCCCGGCCGAGCTTTATCACCTGTCTTAGGTATGTGTACTCCTGCACCTGCTCCAGCGGTTGTCCATTCAATGAAATGGGATTCGGTGTGAGATCGGCTTTCGCCATAACCTTTGTCTTGTCCATGTTCATCTTAAGACCCGTTCGCAGGGACGCGTGATATAGTTGATCCAGCATGAGTTGTAGGTCTTCGGCACATTCAGCGATTATAACTATATCATCCGCGTAGCGCAGATGATTGAGATACACGCCGTCAACGTTGATTCCCTTTGCCACTCCAGTCAAATGTCTTGATCCTCCATAGTGTTGGTGAACAGCTTAGGGGATATAACGTCACCTTGTCGGACTCCTCTTTGGATTGGTATAGGGTCTGTCAGCTCTTTCAGCTGTACGGTCATTGTTGCTGCTTTGTACAAGATTTTCAGGATCTGTATATACCGGTAGTCTATGTGACATCGATGTAGCGATTTGGTGACTGCCCAGTGTTCTATGGAGTCGAATGCTTTTTCATAATCGACGAAGGCTAGATAAAGAGGCCTATTGTATTCTTCGGACTTTTGGATAACCTGCCGAAGTGTGAAGATGTGGTCGATCGTTCCAAAACCCTCCGAAATCCTGCCTGTTCCCTGGGTTATTCATCCAGTCTTTGTGTCAAGCGTGTAGTCAGGATTTTGGAGAATACTTTGTATACCTGACTTAAAAGTGAGATAGGACGATTATTTTTCAGAAGCGTCTTATCGCCATTCCTATGGAAGAGCACAACGATGCTGTTAGTCCAATCCTTGGGTACTTCACCAGTGAACAAGACCTCGTTGAACAGCAGATTCAGCTCCTTTACGATAGCTCTGCCTCCAGCTTTTAGTAATTCCACAGTAATGCCGTCCTCACCCGAAGCCTTGAACTTCTTGGTGCGCTTCAGTGCTTGCTTCACTTCATACGTACTAATTTCAGGAATATCTTCCGTGTAGTGTCGCTTGATAGGTGCACGCCTGTCGCTTAAATCAAGGGCAGTAGGCTGTTGTGTGGTAGTTGAGTATAGATCACTGTAGAATTTCTCTGTGATTTTCTTGATCTCACAGATGTTACTTGTCGGGTTGCCGCTGTTAACTCTCAGGGTGTTTAAGTCGTTTCCTCCGTTATTTTCCTGGAACACTTTTAAACCCCGATTTTTCTCTATGACCTCCTGGATTTTTAGTGTATTCTTTTTACGAATTTCACGCTTGAGAGTCTTGTGAATTTTTCTGTTTAGCTCCCGGCGTGCATCGCTATTGAAGTCATCGGCTGCGAACTTACGGCGTTCCTTCATCATGTTCGCCAAGCTTTCTGGAAACCCAGATGATGGTTTTGTTACTTGCTTGAACTGTTCTTTTGCTGTATCCGTTAGGATCTTTGTAAAACGATTGTATTTCGATTGGAGGTCATCTTCGAAATGTTCGATCGCTGTTCTTTTCAGGGATTCTTCGAGGGATTTCTCAAACCTTTCGTTGATGCCATCTGGAACATACAGCTTGCTCAGCTTTTTTCGAACAAGTTTGGCCCTTTCCAGTTTTGTGTTTAACACGATCGTTCCTCGGACAAGTCTGTGGTCGCTGCCTGTCTGGAATCGATTGAGCACTGTGACATCAGTGAAAATGTGCTTGTTGTTGGATATAATGAAATGTATCTCGTTTTTCACATTTCCGCCCGGGCTCACCCATGTCCACTTTCATTTGGGCTTCTTCTGGAAGTGCGAATTCATCGCAAATAAGTTGTTTGCTGCGAGAAAGTTTAGCAGTGTTTCTCCACGTGGGTTCCGAATGCCTATTCCATGAGGCCCTATACAGGTATCTACCCCCTCTCGTCTTGTGCCAATCTTAGCGTTGAAATCACCCATAATTATAACGTAATAAGAGCGTCCTTTTTTCATCGCTTTGGATATTTCTTCGAAGAACGCCTCTACTTCTTCGTCACTGTGTGTGCTGGTTGGTGCATACACCTGGATGATTTTGAGGAAGTACTTTTTGTTAATTTGTATGACAGTATAGGCTACGCGAGATGAAATGCTGCTAAGTTCGGTTATGTGCTTCGCAAGATTGCATCTTACTATAAATCCCACACCTCCATATGCCGAATTTTCCTCACCTCTGTAGTAAAACAGGTCACCCGACTGGAGCCTTATGGTCCCTTCTCCCTGTCGCCTAGTTTCGCTCAGTCCGACTATGTCATTTTATATCTAATTAATTAATAATATATTAAATGATTACTATTCAATATAACTAAGTAAATATAGTTTTTGTCACGTATCAAATATAGAAAATATAATACCCTACGTCAGGATGCGACTCACCATTTCTTCGCACTGACTTCTACTTTTCGTCTTGAGGCACTTGGTGATTTTTCTTAGTCAATATGCCCACTCAAACTCCATCAACCTCCATTTTAGCCTCCGCCAAGAAAACCAGAAGGAATTATAAATAATCCGGTGTCTCTGTTATTAAAAACTAGTAAAATGTTCAGAGAATCCCACACTTTTCCTTTATTTAAGTTTTAAAGTAATAATCGATAAATGCCAAAAAGTGACTAGTAACGTTTTAGAGTATAATTAAACCTTATATGTTATATTAGACCCCATATTCTTAGCCGTTTTAAAATTAAGATTCTTCATTTCTTAAAAAGTTGTGTCAGTATAACTTGCAAGTAAAATATTACTGTTTATGGATATCATCAAACATAAAATTTTGCTAACAGACATTTTTTACCAAATTGGTTCAGGGAAATTTTGGTATCCATATTGTTCACCAAACGTCATAATAAGACAAAATCACAGCGCGATTCAAAGTTTATTTGTAAATAACTTTTCTTACTCCTACTATTCAATTGGAAAAGGCCATCGCTCACTCAGACTGGTTATCATGTTTGGCGGAATATCTGGAGAAAGTGTGGAAAGACATCAGCTACGCTGCTGCCCTGGTGCTTCTGAAAAGGAACCGCCCGCCGCTACCGGAGAATCACAGTCAGTTTACTACTTAGCTGTGTGGTGTATCTCGCTTCCATCTTATCAATCTCACTTAGGGCTAGTTAGAAAACACTAGTTATAATTCGCATATAATCACTCAAATTATTCATAGCAACAGTAATAGTCACCTTATCGCTACGCGCCAGACAGACGTCTAGACGGTAGATCAATTTATAGCAGTGACTCTCAACTGCCGGCCCGCAGTGAAGGCAACCCTGCCAGCCCGGAAAAAAAGGTTGTAAGAGTTAAAGTATAGGTGCAGCGACTCTATTATAATATGGAAATAAAGGTGCAGCCACTCTATACAATATGTAAATAATCGTATTACGCAATATTTCGCCGATGGTAGTATCACGCTTGACTACATAGCATCGACAACTGATTACACCGATTACATCAAACCTGTCTCTACCCACCGCCTTGAAACAGGGGTTGTCGTCATCGGTATACTTAGCGGCTATCGCTAAGCAGACTAATGTGAAACCGCCATAAGAATTTATTGAAGTAATATTGCATCGCAAGTGAGTCATGCGCCCGTGAATAATGTCGGGTTCGTTTTAATTTTGGCGATCGTTTTAATTTTGATCGTAGCAACGGCGCCCGGTGCCATCTCAAAACAACACAAATCATTGTGGCGGCCGTTTTGCTCAACGCACACACACACATATTCGCCTTAATATACGCGCTTATTTGCATTTGATAGAATAGGTAGTCTTTTGTAAGGATAAAAAATTAAAAAAAAAAAAGCTTAAGGTAAATTTTACTTATAAGTAAATTTAAATTTCTATAAGTTAATTTAATCTTTATGTTAGGTGATTTAATTTAATTTTTAGATGACCTGCTGTGTTACGTGACGCAAATTTTCTACTGATTAATGTTAATTATTGTGATGCTCAAGGTGATTAAGGTGTACAATGTATAAGATGAAATTAAAATAAAAGAAAAATAAAAAAACCCAAAGATTCAAATATTTTTTTAAACACTTTCTATACTATTGAATATCTATAATATTGAATATTTTCAAAGACTATTTGATTTTAAAATGATTTTCAAATGTTTTAATTTTTCTATGGTTTCAAAATATTTCTAAGTATTCTATAGATTTGAATCTAGTGAGAACTCATGAACACTAAAACAAAAAGCAGTTTATTGACTATGCTTATTTGAAAAGACGTAAATGGCTATTTACGACTTTTCAACCTAATATCAAGTATTTTCCTAAATTTTTTTTACTAAGATGAAAAGGAAAATTGTTAATAATTCAATAAATAATTAGGATATAGAAAAATTATAAATCACACATTATACATGAAACGCAAACCCAATTTATTGCATTAACAGAATGTGTCTATAATTTTTCTTTATGAGACAGCAAGAATTTAAATATTTTTTACACGAAACATTTTTTATCTCGGTTTAGACTTTATGCTACATGCGCCCTTCTTATTATCGGGGGCATATGGGTACCGTAATATTTTAATACTTTATTATAACATAAAGGAGCAGGGCCTTTCAATTCGCGGCCTTGTTCAATGATAGTATTAGCGTTGTAAAGAATAAATTATTTCGTTTTAAATAATGACATATTCAGTACCAAATGTTATATCCTCGATTAAGTTATGTGAGCTGGACATGCAGGACAGCTGTCTCGATTGATGATAATAATAACAGGAGATGGTACAATTAAAGTTAAGCGGTTATGGTTAGGAATATTTATGAAATATATGTATAATGTCGGTAGTGTGAAATCCTCCTGTGATCATGTATTGTATATTAAGATTTTATTTAGGTCTTATTATTGAAAGTGGAGAAATTTCATTGCTTTATCTCGCAAAATCTGACATTGGCAAAGCCAAAACCAATTAATTCAACACATTCACTAGTTTTCTTCGGCAGAATCATATTGTAGGGCCTCAGTTGATCGTTTATGATGATGCTTAGTGCACGATCGTGCATATCGATGCCGCTTGTTACACAGTTAATCCCTTGCGTGATCGATTTGCCGATAAAATTTCCTCTCTCCCTTTCTTGTCGCTAAATTTGACGATAATAGCTTTGGGCCTACTAAACTGTGGGTTAGGTTAAGCTAATTGAAAAGTCCATGTTGGGGCTCGCAGAGATATTAAGTGCATTGTAAACTGATGACATAGTGACGTAATCGAAACATTGTCTTGTAGGTGTTCCCATTAATATCCCAATTTTGTTATCTCACGCGCTGTACTTTGTTGTTGTTATCAATCTCATATTTAAGCATCTTTCATTCCCGGCATCATATTAAAACTGTAAAGGCATCATATTTATGCATTTTCTGTTCTTGCTGTACAAGTCTTAACTTGATTTCTTGTATGACCGTTTTAAAAGGCCTTATGTCTTCCAATAAACCAGAAAGTTCGACAAGCAGCTGTTTTATTATTTCGATATCCTCCGCAATTGATCATGTTTCTCCCCTGATAAAGCTGCTGGAGAAGCGTCGTCGTGCGAGAGACCGGCGCAGTCAGGGTAAAACTTCTGTTTGCACATGCAGCACGACAGTACATTGACGTAATCAAATGTGTGATTTCGGCCGAAATTAACTGATATTAGAGAAATACATATCAACGTAAATACAATACTGAACGTCAATAGTCAATAATAGCACTTTTCCGATGAAAGTGTAATGAATTAAATTCATTACATTCAAACCTATCAAGTTTGAAAATCGCGATACGGCGATAACATAGTCACGAATATTTAATTTTAAAACAATACCAGTAGAGTCATGTATAAAAAAAGTTAGGTATAAGAAATATCCATAAAATATCAGATTAAACTCAAGAACTTATATTAAGAAATGACAGATGGCACTGATTCATTTATAAAGTAAAAAAAAATCTCTATTTAATTTCAGGGATATAAATAAAATCGAAAGGATTTTTGAAAATAAGATCGGGTTTGAAATGTCATATTTGAATAGAGGAATATAAAAGAATGGATATTACGATAAAAAGTATAAAAGCAGCACTATACACGCGTAGAAAGCATGTCCATATATGGTCATGAATTTGCACCAGACATTTGACGCCAAAAGCTCAGACGACAATGTGTAGGGAAGTTCAAATAGGCAGAAGAATGAGAGAAAGCGCGGGAAAGTAGCACATAGGCGGCGTCACTAGGTGGTGTATGAAAAAGACGTTTTAAAAGTATGACATTAAAATAATTAAAAAATATAGAAAATGTTTTTAAAATAGGACGGTAATAGAAATGAAGTCCGTTTTGAAAAAAAAACAAAAATTGAAGAAAAACATAAAAAACTACCACAATAAACAGAAAAATAAATAAAATAATATTAACTTTGAAAAGCCAGGAAAGAAACACATATGATACAATATATTAAATTTTAAAAAAAAAGAGTAGAACATAGTTTTTCAAATTTAAGATATAGGACACTGACGAAATCATTTCATAGTCAGTCCTAAAAGTTACTCGTTCTTTGTAGTATATTTATCCACGGTAAAAACTACGTTTTCTTATGCAAAATCATATATCGACTAAAAGTTCGAATTCTATTTAGATATTACAAAGCGATATTTTCGGCTGGTTTTCAAATTTCTATAGCGTGGAAAAGATTAGCACGCAAATATTTACTGCTATCTTATCCCAAAGTCAGCTTCAACTTTTAAAAATAAATCTTTTGTTATATAGATAATAACAAACTAAATCTAATATGTTTTTCTGGCCAGTAATCTCATCGATTACTCAGCTCAATCAGAAAAAAACGTTTTACATAATTTTTTAAAACTACTTACATATAAAGTACATCGGAATTGAAATTAAACGCGACGATATGCTATTGGTGATCTTCATTTCTTGTCCAGTATTTTATTTGTCGTCCTCTTCTTTGTAATACTATTTCATCCTTCTGGTGTTTTATGTAATATGTCTTCCTTCTTGTTATATTATGGATTGGTCTTCCTTCTCAGTTCTCGGTATTTTATAGTAGATCGTCGTTCAATTCAATTCGTAGTATTAAACTTTTGCCTCCAATTTTCAATAATGTTTCTACGCTTCGCGGTATTCGTACTTTAAAAACGCGGTATTCGTACTTTCGCAAAACATTTGAACATTTTATACTGCATATTGTTAGATTATACTATTACTTTGTGAGCCTTGGAGGACATGCGAGACGCATGCCCTCCAGGCGAATTAAAACACACCTATGCGTCTGCTATTAATGAAAGAATAATTGACTGATGAATGATTAAATGATCAATGATTGAATGTTGAATGATTAATGATGCCCCTTTTCAGGGCAGGTTCCTTTCATAACATCGTGTTTACTTCCCTTCCACGATCATTATTTTTCTGTCATAATTTCACTTCTCTTTACATTGGCGTCATCCCCCATTTCTTGAGGATGTTCAATAATGTGGTATTAATCGTTTGTTATTATTTTTTTAATATTTTGGTGTGAGTTTTACATTGATTTTTCTTATTTTTCATAAATCCTATTATATTTTAGTGTAGTTATATGTATTTCGATATTCTCGTTCCGAATCTTCTTAATTACTATTTTTTTAAGCTTTAATTATATGAGTTTTTCATGTTTAAAAATTTTATTTTGAAAAACTATGTTCTACTCGTTTTTTTTTTTATTTAATATATTGTATCATCTGTGTTTCTTTCCTGGCTTTTCAAAGTTGATATTATTTTTTTATTTTTCTGTTTATTGTGGTAATTTTTTATGTTTTTCTTCAATTTTTGGTTTTTTTCTAAACGGCCTTCATTTCTATTACCGTCCTATTTTAAAAACATTTTCTATATTTTTTAATTATTTTAATGTCATACTTTTAAAACGTCTTTTTCATACATCGTCTCTTTCAACAGAAAATGCATAAATATGATGCCTTTACAGTTTTAATATGATGCCGGGAATGAAAGATGCTTAAATATGAGATTGATAACAACAACAAAGTACAGCCCGTGAGATAACAATATTGGGATATTAATGGGAACACCTACAAGACAATGTTTCGATTACGTCACTATGTCATCAGTTTACAATGCACTTAATATCTCTGCGAGCCCCAACATGGACTTTTCAATTAGCTTAACCTAACCGACAGTTTAGTAGGCCCAAAGCTATTATCGTCAAATTTAGCGACAAGAAAGGGAGAGAGGAAATATTAACTGTGTAACAAGCGGCATCGATATGCACGATAGTGCACTAAGCATCATCATAAACGATCAACTGAGGCCCTACAATATGAGTCTGCCGAAGAAAGCTAGTGAATGTGTTGAATAAATTGGTTTTGGCTTTGCCAATGTCAGATTTTGCGAGATAAAGCAATGAAATTTCTCCACTTTCAATAATAAGACCTAAATAAAATCTTAATATACAAGACATGATCACAGGAGGATTTCACACTACCGACATTATACATATATTTCATAAATATTCCTAACCATAACCGCTTAACTTTAATTGTACCATCTCCTGTTATTATTATCATCAATCGAGACAGCTGTCCTGCATGTCCAGCACACATAACTTAATCGAGGATATAACATTTGGTACTAAATATGTCATTATTTAAAACGAAATAATTTATTCTTTACAACGCTAATACTGTCATTGAACAAGGCCGCGAATTGAAAGGCCCTGCTCCTTTATGTTATAATAAAGTATTAGAATATTACGGGACCCATATGCCCCCGATAATAAGAAGGGCGCATGTAGCATAAAGTCTAAACCGAGATAAAAAAAAATTCGTGTAAAAAATATTTAAATGCTTGCTGTCTCATAAAGAAAAATTATAGACACATTCTGTTAATGCAATAAATTGGGTTTGCGTTTCAACTATAATGTGTGATTTATATTTTTTTATATCCTACTTATTTATTGAATTATTAAAAATTTTCCTTTTCATCTTAGTAAAAAAATTTTAGGAAAATACTTGATATTAGGTTGAAAAGTCGTAAATAGCCAATTACGTCTTTTCAACTAAGCATAGTCAATAAACTGCTTTTATTTTTAGTGTTCATGAGTTCTCACTAAATTTTTCCTTAAGTTGAAAGGTCGCAATTGGCTACTTGCGCCTTTTTAATGTAGTATTTAATATACTTGCAATATTCCTATTCTTAATTAAAAGGCAAAATAAACACTATTGTGTAACAGGATCCAATCGAAATAAATAAAATTATGAGGAAGGTATATTATTTGAAATGATAAATGAGAAAGGATGATAAAAAGATGATAGCTGGTAAGTACATAAACAAAGATTTATTAAGCAAAAATAAAAGAAACGTATTACACGAAATATAAGTAAGGTACTTAAAATTCTTGACCACTATAGGAACTTGACCGCTCTTAAAAATAATTTATCTTTTTATCGACTTCAAGTTTCATTAGAAATAACCTTAATTATCGTAGGTATCTAAATTAAACAAAATTATAATAAACAGTATTTTAAGACAAAAAACTTTTTCATAAAATAAAAACTCTATTCTTTCCCGAACTTTTCTTTGATATTTGTTGAAAACAGAAAATTCTTATTTAACATTTCAATTCAAATTTATTAAGAAACAATAAAAGAAACATATTTCACGATATATAGAGAAGCAACACTTAATTCTTGATCATAATTGGAACTTGACCACTCTTGCAATTAATAATCTCTTTATCGACTACAAGTTTCATGGCAACAATCTTAATTATCTTAGGTAGGTATCTAAGTTAAACGAAATTATAATAAACAGTCGAACAACTGACAAAAGACAAACAACTTTTTCATAAAATAAAAACACTGTACTATCCTGAACATCTCTTTGATGTTTGTTGAAAACAGAAAATGTCATATTTAAACTTAAGAAACAACATTTCAAAGTATTTAAGTAGAAATCCAAGTAGGCAATACTTGATTCTTAACTATCATAGGAAATTCACCACTCTTAAAATTATTAATCTTTTTATCGACTCAAAGTTTTATGGCAACAACCTTAATTATCTTAGGTATCTAATAGAAAACTATCTTAGGTATCTAATAAGACAGAACACTTTTTCATAAAATAAAAACTCTATTCTTTCCCGAAATTCTCTTTCATATTAAATTTGTTGAAAACATAAAAATCTTGTAATACTGATAACATTTTTGGCATTTAAATTTTTTGGAACATAAAAAAAATCAATCGAACATAGGGTATAAAATTGCATATCTTTCAAATATTTCTCAACAATATTCTCAATTACTACACTACACTTGAAAAAACTACACATGTGTTCTATCACTGGCACGTGTAATCGAACAATTCACTGCTTTATTCTTCATATTCATTACAGAGATCCACTGCATTGTACAGGGTCCGCCATGTAACGTTTTTTTTTTCAACTAGTGCTTATTTCGTGTATGGCAACACTTACCTCATGTCTGATTTGACAGATAATTAGTTTTATCCTTCCGCTGAACGAATATAGTTGTGTATACGCTTGAACAACGCTGGGAAATCTTGCGACATTACTTTGAAAATCATGGTAATGTTGCAAAATGTGTGCGAAAATTGCGTACGGATTTTGGAAGAAGAGAAGCACCGTCAGCTCCGTATGTTCGTTACCTTGTGAAAAAAGTGAAAGAAACTGGCATCCTCATCGATAAACCAACGCGTGAAAAGCCAAAAACAGTGCGTACACCCGAGAATATTGCTGCTGTGGCCGAAAGTGTGCGTGAATCGCCATCAACATCAGTTCACCGTCGTTCTCAACAATTGGACATTTCGCAGATATCATTGAGACGAATTTTGCGTAAAGACCTTGGTATGACGCCGTACAAAGTCCAATTGGTTCAGGAGTTGAAGCCAACTGACCATCCAATACGTTTTCGCTTCGCTAAGTGGGCCTGCGATCGACTTGCAGAAGATGCGGATTTTGCCAAAAAAATCATCTTTTCAGATGAAGCTCATTTCCATCTTGGCGAGTATGTAAACAAGCAGAATTGTCGCATTTGGGGCACAGAAAACCCGCACGCATTCATTGAAAAGCCGGTGCACCCAAAACGAGTCACTGTTTGGTGCGGATTTTGGTCCAGAGGCATAATTGGGCCATTTTTCTTCGAAAATGAGCAAGGAGTGGCCGTTACCGTCAATGGCGATCGTTATCGGGCCATGTTGAACGAATTTTTGTTCACAGAAATTGAAGAGGAGGATATTGGCAACATTTGGTTTCAACAGGACGGCGCTACGTGCCACACAGCCAACGCTACACTTGATGTTTTGGGCCCTGTTTTTGAAAATCGCATTATCAGCCGCAGAGCTGATGTCGTTTGGCCACCTCGGAGCTACGATTTGACACCGTTGGACTACTTTTGTGGGGTGCCGTCAAAGATAAGTGTTACGCCGACAAACCAGAGACAATTGACGCTTTAAAGGACAATATTCGTGAAGCCATTGGTGAAATACAGCTGCACACAATCGATAATGTACTTAAAAATTGGACCCATCGTGTAGGCTACTGCATGGCCAGCCGAGGCAGCCATTTGAATGAAATTATTTTCCATCATTAACCGGAGGGATTGTACTTTCAAATAAAAAAAGAAATTTGAAAAAATATTCAGTAGTTTTTTTATAGCATTTTCAAAAAAAAAAAGTTATTTGGCGGACCCTTTAGTTCACTGGCAGATTGTGCCAGAATAGTCTCCTGTTTTCTGCCATTAGAGGTACTAATTTATCGATTATTCCTGATTTGCGCTCGTTAGTTATTCCTCTGAACTCTCCGTTCGGTTTAGGATTTACCGATTTTAATATTTTTACATGTTAGAAAATCTAGTTCGATTTCTTCATCGTCGAATTCCTTCTTGTAAGAAAACGTATAGCGGCCTCTTCGAAACGTGACCTCGCACATGTGACTTAAGTATGCTCGAGGGGATGAATTTTGCAATTTGTATACTGATGAACAGTCTTCGAATGTGCAGAAGTCACCAATGTCCATTTTTTTCCTGTGATTTTTCGATGCGTGTCCATGACAGCTGTGTGGAAATCTTCGAAGTCATACAGTCGTTTCTTCCTTTTTAGTGATAGCTCGACTTGGTGGTGGAACTCGTCTGCCGACATGTATGTATGCCCCACTTCTAAATATGTCATGGTTACGGTTTGTAAATTTATTTCTTTTGAGTTAATGAGATACACCAGATACGAGAATAAGCCCCAGTTTTTATTTTGTGCCGCACAGTTATCTAGCCACAGCACGATATATTTCAGGTCTCGATTTTGTATAAAGAACGCTCTGAAGCAGCTAACGATATCGTCTTTTTTCGTCCCGGGTTGCTTCATGCCAAATACAGGCATATGTCTCCAAGTTACTATTCACCTTTTTATCTCCCAGTGGGACAAAACTCTCGTTAATTACTCGCGGGCAAAATATTACCATTTTGAATTCGTTAAGACGTGGCAGCATTATAACTTTTTCGATGTCAACGGAGTAATGTACTATATCATTATTCAAGGCGTGGTTGTCCATCTGTCTTTTTTTGTTTTCTTCATATTTTTGTCTTGCCAAGACGTATCACCTGTGATGCTTAATATTAAAAACTTTTATAAAACTAATGATTGTTAACTATTCAAACATGACTTACAAATACTGAAATAGTCTCTTCGATTCCAAAATATTACGTAAAATTCTTACCTGAGTAGGCTCCCGAGCGACGCGCGCGCAGCATGCTCCCTGAGCGACGACTCGGACGCAACACGGACGCAACTGATGGATCGTCTAACGCGCCGCTACCTATCGTCCCCCGCTCGGGATTCCAGTGCTTAGTTTAATGGGCACTTGTGTGCACAAGCGTCTTTCCAATGTAGTTTTTTAAAGAAAATTAAAAATCTTCACAGCAAAGTAGGGCGCATTGGCCACATGCGTCCAAAAAGTTTATTGAAATACTAGATAGAAAAGGCGCATTTGGCAGAAGCGTCCAAACATCTAAAGGAATTACTAAATATAAAAGGCCCATTTGCCACATGCGCTTAAACTACTTAGTGACTTATTAGATTGCAAAGACGCAAGTGATCACTAACGTCTTACCTACTTAGTACAGAAGAAAATGCGTCTTTTCAATTTCTGAACTGATGGAAATTTTCCAAAAGGAAAGAACACATATACGCAAATAAGCCTTTTCATTCTAGTTTACATTCAATGCGTCCTTTTAGCTTAGTATTCGTAGAAAAATACAAGTACTTGCGTCCTTTGACGTTACTGTAACTTCGTGTACAATCGAGCTAGAGAAATATAAAAAATATGAGCAGATGCGTCTTTTTTTGCTGATCACGGCAATATATATAACTATATTTCGGAAAAAATGTTAGATGCGCCCTTTTTACTATCGGGGGCAGCAGGGCCTCAACTGGTCGCTGACACGCGCGGCAATACTTCATTAGCGTACATGATCAATAAAGTAGGCGAAATTGTTAAGTAGTTTACTGCTTTCAGACGAATAAATACTTTATGGGAAGATATAATCAACTAATTATATTATTACAATTTAACACTGCAACTACGGATCAAGGCGATTTAATATTTTATGAAGGCGTTTGTTTCTTCCTTGGTTTAAAACTTCAATTAAAACCTTTCTATCAAACACAAAACGCTCGTAAGACTCCCATCACCCGTATTTAGAGATTAAAATTGGCAACTCTATATTGGTACCATTACGCAAACGGCCGCAGCTAGTTTATCGATTACATAAAGCAGACTAGTCAAATATTAATAATATTTTGTGCACTGTTAACTGGCATGAACTAACTGAAAGTTATATGGCATACAACGCAGTGGATAATTGTACGCAGTTATTAGCGAGGAATTTAAATTATACAAGCAGCATAAAACATACTGCAAAATACATATAGGACATACCGCACACATATTCAAATACTGCATAGAACATACTGCTTTCGAGTTGTTTCCGAGCTGTTTTGGCCGGATTTCTCCGTCCTCTGGTCTGCTTACGGTCTGTTTGCTTGCGCGCCCTATACCTGAGTTTTAAATATCGGACCGAGGCGCCTTTGCCGGTCATTGTCATCTGGGATCGGGTGGCCAACAGATGGTTTCAAGGATAGATGACTTCAGGTCGACAAGTACCCCCGCTCTAGTAGGAAGCATATGTTTCCACAACCCAGTTCTGCACGAGAGGTTCCTCCGAATCCGTAAACTTCTAATGCCAACCACCTCCGACTGTAGATCACAACAGTGGCAGAAGCTCACAGCTGCCCTGACAGGTTAAGTCTCTACGAGCGTACGTAATCCCTCTACGACGTAAACAACTGCTAGTAAGTGTCTGCAGAACTAATGTAGTTTAATTTCATTCAATTTCAAGGTCGTTGTCAGGGGAACGAGCGGAATAAGAAGTGAGCTCCCCATCCAAGCACACCTCTACCAGGTAACCATTCAAGTTTCTATTAAAATGCGTTCCCGAGTCGCGTCGTAGCAGCAGCGTACTTCGACTCCCGCTGTCGCCTCGCTCGTGGCTCGGCTCACACTTAATAAAAATAATTTATGTTTTAGAGTGTCGCGCAGGTTTTAATTATCGGAGAGGAACCGTTCGCGGTAAGATTAATGTGGACGTCGGCCCGAGTTATTGAAGAAAATATGGCGGGTAAAATGTCTGCGAAATGTTTACTTTGCTTTTTCATTACCCGCTATATTACCGCGTAATATAACGCTGTTTAGCTAAACGGGCTTTATTCTCGTAATTAACTCGCGCGCGGGGGGAATAATTTTGGGGTTACGATACTCTTTTTAAAAAAAACATGGCAAATAATAGCATATTCTTTAAATATAAGAATAAAGGCTCATTGTTTCTATAATATTTTTTTTATTGTCAACTCTGTTTAGTGTGCCTCTCCAATTAGTGAAGGTTGGCAGTCAGCTCTGCATACTTCTTTTTGTCCTACGCCAGGCAAAACAATTCGGCGAAACTAATCCGGTCCATTCTCGAATGTTCCCCAACCAAGATTTTCGCCTATGGCCAGGTCTCCTATTCCCTGCCACTTTTCCGATCATACTGAGTTGCAGGAGTTCATACCTGTCGTGCCTAAGCACGTGACCCAGGTATGCGGCTTTGCACTGTTTGACAGTATCCCAAAGCTTACGTTTTTGGCCGATACGCCGTAGAACTTCCTTATTGGTGACTTTCTGAGTCCAAAATATTGACATTATGCGGCTTTATCATTGTCAATGAAAAATAAATTTAATTCAGGTTATTATGTTATGTGCAAAAAGCACAACACTGTTTTCATTAAAACATGTCTCTGTTAACGGTATCTGAAATATTGTCAGCACTTTTAAATGAACACGGTGATTTTGGTTAAGAGTATATGAATATAGAACGGGTGTCTGATAATGATTCAGATGATATGAGTATTCAAATCAATACAAATAGTGAATTAGATACTGATAAAGCATCTCCTGATTCAAACAGCAGAGCTTCAGCAAATTGCTTCTTCTGAAGCAGAATACCATAATGCTAAGGATGGGGTTATAAAATGGCGATAAATCGATACAGGACTACGGTTCGCACCAGAGCTGAAAATATTATTACTCATCTACCCGAAGTAAAATCAGTTGTGAAAGATAAAAATCACCCCTTCAGTGTTTCATTATTTTTTCCTTAATGATTGATGAGATCGTGAATTGCACCAATGAGAAAATTCGCTTGTAGTCAACTAATGACCCCCAAAAATCGGAGACAATGCAGGAAAAAAATAGCGCACTGTTTGGTTTACTTTCCTTATCTGGTTTAGCACGTTATGGTCGTTAAAATACTATTGATGTATGGCCCACCGATGGTACAGGGATGAATACATTTCGGGATGCAATGTGAAAAAATATATTTGCTCTCTTACTCAACAATATAAGATTTGATAGCGCTGCCGAATGAAGTGAAAGAATAATGACAGATTGATCAGCGCTAATCAGAACTATATTTGAAAAAAAAATACAAAATACGTACATTGCATATGAAAATCTTACTTTGGATGAATACCTTGTTGCCTTTAGGGGGCGATATGGTTTTCATCAGTACATAAGTACTATTTAAACCAGCGAAGTACGGTATATAAATATATGCTTTGTTAGACAATAAGACCTTTTACACCCTAAATATGGAAGTATACTGCGGAGAACAATCCGAGAATAGTCATTATGCTATCAATAGCAAACCCTAGGACGCAGTAGACCGACTGGTACAATGTGATTCAAAATTTCCAAGAAATATTAAGATGGATATTTTTTTTACAAGTTACGAAAGCACTAAACATTTATTAAAAAATCATAAACTAACTTAGTCGGCACTTTACGCGCTAACAAAACCTGCATTCTACTTGTTTTAAAAAAAACATGAAGTGAATACTACAATGTTTGGGTTCCAAAAAGATGTTTCAATTGTATCTTACGCACTTAAGCTACGTAAAATGGTGTACATGATTTCGTCATTGCATAACCACAAATAAATTGATCCTGAAACCGGAAGTCCGCGAAAACCGGCTATTATTACATTTTACAATCACACCAATAGTTGATAGTTTATAATGTAGTTGGTAAATTATGAAGAATTTAAGATGTTTAGCATAATTCTAAGCGTTGGCCTTTTACAAGATTGTTTGCTTAATGCTGGAATAAATAGTCTGATTATACACATGCTCAATAATGGCGTCGAATGGAACAAAACTAATTTGAGAGAAAAATAATTGTTTATATAAATTTCTCTTTAGTAAGTCACCACCTGGACCCAAGAAAACAGAAAGGATTCCTAGCCCTTGGAGTAAATGGGTATTTTCATGGATGCATCTGTCTCTTTTGCAGGATTTTCGGCGACATCGACCTTTTAAAGTACTATAACTACGAAACTACTACACCAATCATCAAAAGAACAACTGCACAATGATTGCATTGAAATTTCGAATTTCGAATATTGAAATATCATTTTGTAAAACAATTAGATAATTATGAATAAATATGAGAACGTCAAAGAAGTGAAAAAAACGCGGAACCAGATCTGGTCGTATCATACTCAACGGATAATTGTTTCAGAACCAGATTTGGTCGTATCATACTCAAGGGGCTAGAGAAATGCGCCATAGAATTAAAAAATATTTTCAAAAACCCCTTGAAAATCTACAAGAACCACCGGCGTACAGACCTTATACAATGCAGAGATGTTTAACGTGCCCTAGAAAAGGAGAAAGAATAGGCACATCTTTAATAAATGTAACACGCCGATATGTTTGGAACGTGCAGATTTTCTTTCTCAAGATTGCGGTAACTTTGACGTAAACGTCAAAGTTACCGCAATCTTGACAATGATCTCAAATAATATTTTTGTTTTTGCTATAAATTATAAATAGGCTATAAGTAGATATACTGTAGCCTTAAAAAATTAAAAGACTGGGATTCTAGAATGTGCCATTTAAATCTAGTTCTTAAGAAAATACTTAATATTTTATAAGTTTAAGAAGAAATAGATTTTTTTCAAATAAAAGGCTAATAAAATGTATAAATAAATATGTGTTTTACTTAAACCTATTAATTATTAATTATTTAAATAAATGTTCTATTCATAACTGTCATAAAGTATTAATTTGCTGATTTTAATTAATTTCATTTTCGGGGTATGTCAAACCCCTATCTAGTTTAGCATGTGAGATTTAGTGACATAGAATACGGAAGGTTACACGAGCACGATTTCATTAAAAGACTACTTTTAGTATAATAAAAGTGTTACCGCATTTTCGATATCTCATAGACAAAGTGAAATAATAAATTTGCTTTTGAGCCAGTTTTTTCAGCGTTCAAGACAAAGCGTTTCAGGCCGAAATAAATTTATATATATACGCGGTTTAAATATTAAAATATGTAAACTCGATTTTAATTTATCCTCTGCCCTGAACGAATCTAAAATCAATGATATACAATTTAATATTTATAGATGTCCTCATTTAAAATTGCTGTATTAACTTCGATAGGTAGCGAAATTCATAGGGTCGAATAGATTCCGGAATAATTATAGGTCATAGAAGATTTTGGATAGATTTTACTATACCGTTCATTT
This sequence comes from Micropterix aruncella, assembly GCA_944548615.1. Taxonomy (NCBI): domain Eukaryota; kingdom Metazoa; phylum Arthropoda; class Insecta; order Lepidoptera; family Micropterigidae; genus Micropterix; species Micropterix aruncella. Next base: position 21,023,636 of record OX155950.1, read on the forward strand.
ACGCCCACGATGTTGGAAAATCACAGATATTGATTCTTTCTAGGCACGAATGAATTATCTTTGCAGAATGTACGCCTCTCTAAAATCTTTAGAGGGATGTAATAAAACGTTTATAAGCTGTTCTTTTGAGATATTAGGCTCCTAGTGATGGTTCAATTTTGCTACCTGTCTTGCACTTGTTACGTTTCTGTTGCTTTTTAAGCTATTGCATAGCTTTTATCGCGGGCCTAGCTAGGCCAGCGCGGCGACCGAATGAAGAAATTTCTTAACGAAAATTAATGATTATAAACTGATAATTACGTCTAAACGAGTACTGCTTACGATTCGAAAAAAATATATGTTAAACAAGAACATTTTTTAAATATTCTTAGCTTTGAATATTTTTGATTTTGTTTATATTACATAGTGTAATTAATTTGTGAAATTAGATCTAACCGAACACTAAAACGACTACTACGCTAATACTATCTGGCGTATTATTATGAAACCTGCACCATTTTAATGATAATTTAATTATCTATCTTTTTATCTACGATTTTTTTCGAATAATCCGGTTTTTTTGCTTTATCGAATAAAAAATTCGTGCGCGGCTCTCTATCGGAAGACGTTTAAATTATTCCGAATCATTTGCTTCCGCAGCCGCACATGATTCGGAATAATTTTAACGTTTTCCGATAGAGCGCAATTATCTGATATCAGAAAAAATAAAATAAATAATTATAATTGCATAAGTTGTTAAAAATGCTATGCAATAGCTTTACCGCGGCAGTCCCTGAGTGCCACACCTATTTTTTTTATGATATTTACTGTGTTTGAGTTCCTAATCTTATCACTGGTTTATTATCTCGTTGTTCAATCCGACAGAACAGTTTTCCTTCATTTGTATTCATTGGCCTAAGCAAGATCTGAGCATTAAGCATTGAGCTGTTGTCTGATGTAATCGATGTCGACCTTCTTCAAAACGCGACGTCACCCTACATTCAGGAAGTCATCTATGATCTACAATCGGACAATCTGCCGTTTCTCCTAGAACTGCAGACGGACGATGCTACAACGAGGCACAATAAAGAGGGCCACCGCGCCGCGTCGAGTGAATGAAGTTTAGCAAGCTGATGGAGAAAGCGGTCATCAGTCATAATTCCCCAGTCACCATCGAGGATATTGAGAGCCGGTTGCTCAATCTGCAACAGGTAATCAATAACGCACTGGAAGCCAGCTCGTCGACGATAGAGGATAAAGTGTCCTGTCCCCTTCTCCCGCAACGACAGCGGAATAAGCAGGTGGGGTAAGCGATGTTTGCATCGCTTCTGGGCCGAAACTCGGTATCCGGAAGCTAATCCTTACTTACACGAAGCAAAGTCATGGGAGCAATTCCTCGACTCAATAAGCAACGATATGACGTCTAAATCGTCGCTTACTGTACACTGCTGAAATAAGGAGGTAACTGCTGGTCTCGACTGAGACAGGGCGATCCGCTTCGCAGATCACCTGGACAAGACCTTTGTTCCTCACAAGGTCGAACACCCAGACCACCCCAGGACGGTCCGCGACCACTTCGCTCCGGAGGAGAAAACCCCACCGGCAGACAGTGATGACATTTTAGCGATAACTCCGGCAGAGTTCCGTTGTCGAATCCAGTGGCTCAAGCTGAAGAAGGCACACGGTAACGGTGCTCAGCGACAGCTACCACGTATCCAGCCTCCGGCCCTCGCGAGGTTGCTCCACTCCTGCATCCTACTTTGTCACTTTCTTCAAGTGGAAATTGGCCAAGGTAGTAAAGCAACTGGAACGTTTCAAGAACCTGCGGCAAACAGGCAGTTACCACAATGTAGCGCTCCTGCCTACCCTTACGAAAGTTCTCGAACAATGTATGTATTCGTTATATATTTCCCTAAAGAAAAAAAACGCGTAATATGGTCTACAATGTAGACTCTACATGAATATTAATAAAATTTCAACACGGCATCAATGTAGCGCACTATAGAATGTCCAACATCAGAAAACTATAAAAAAATTGAATATATGAAAGGATTCAACATTCTCAAAATGTATATTTATTTATTTATTTATTTATTTAATTAATTAATTTAACAATTCATTTACAAGTGCACAAGTATCACTAATAATCATATCAATAAAAAAATATATATAATTAAAATTAAAATTAAAATTAAACACGGCCGATATGAGCATTAGCATTTAAGTACTGCTGCTGCCCAACTAAGTGCCAGGACTTGTTCCAGGGCAGCTAGCTCTCTAGTTTTTATAGGTATCACATATATTCGGCAATGAAATAAAAAATATATACGTCTTCATCTCGAAAAAAACATTTTGCGCGGTCTGCCGGGAAAGTAAAATGAGTTCTTATTTTGGAGTTGGCATGAAGCAATGATCATAATCGTAAAGTTAATCCAAAGCTATTTTGAAAATTAAAAGAAGAACAGGGACGTATGAATTTTAGTCATTAAAGTTTTTTCATTTTCTACCAAATCTACGTACATAAACAATAAACGAATATGACATAAATTTACGCTACTAATACACCTTTTGGTTATACCGTAATAACCAATTTAATCTTTACTGATAATGCGCCTAACCAACAGTCAAGATGGGTGCTTTGTCAGAGGGAAACTAACTAATAGCGTAAGACTAACTGGGATATTATCTGACAAATTATTTAACCTTTCATTACTCCACGTGTGCAGGATCCCCTTATTTCGCTGCTATCTCCGCTTATTCATTATCACCTGCCGGGAAACTTGTAATTGCGGACCATGGCTTTGGAAATTGTTGCATATAACTTCACAGTAATTATACGGCAGCTAATGCAAGGAACCATAATTATATATTATGTAATATTATTAACAGTAGTGTACTGTTAGTTTGATATTACTGTTATATTATATAGGTACAGTGCAATTATCGTCTTCATCGTTATCATTGCGATCTGTATAGAGTATTTTCTATCGTATACTCCACCAAATAGCACTTCTCATCCTGGTGTATGCTTCGTTTCATATTTTCTGTCTTCGTATATTATTGAAGCGTGGTTTCAAAACGAGTATTTTTTTCTGATACTGTAGGATGAGATCGGTCTCAGTTTAGAAAGAATATTAAGGCTACTTTTGTGATACATCCTGCGTCGATTGGCTTGTCTCCGACGTGTCATGTCCTCGTTCATCGTCATTTAAATGAAACAACGTCAGCTGTTCGTTTCTACTACTTATATAATACTTTTACTAAGGTCATTTAATGTTATTGTAACCGAATCTTCCCCAGTCTGCCCACTGCCCACTTACTGACTTCGGTGTGTGCTCTCGTCGCCACTTCTCCAGCGGCCTCTCTCCAACTTCACCCTGTGACGTATACCTAAAACTGACCTCATCTCGACACTCGTAACTTGTAATTTCCGAGAGTATAAGGTGTTGTGTGAGAACAATGTTTGTGCTGGTAACTCTCACTACAATGTACAACCTCACGTACAACCTACACGTACAACCTCAAGCTCCGGGACACGAAAATGTGCAGGTTCTTCCAAGGATCAGAAGAAACTACCCTGTACCTCATGTGTGAGTGTGGCCCGCTGATGCGTAAAAGCTTTCTTTTTTCTTTCGCTTATCACTTAAATAATCTTGATGTTCATTTAATGGAAAATTGTCTCTGGTGTAATTATTATATCTATCTTGTTTGGCTACTTACTTTTTTTTATACACTGTTATTTTCCTGAATAAAAGAAAATAAATAAAATAAAGCTACACCCACTTGGGTGGCGATTACCTCCAACCTAAGGAGGTAAAACAATCTGGCGCCAAAAGCCTGCTGCGGTTCTTAAATGACAAGAGGCTTAGTACAGAACTATGAAACCGAAGTCAGTAGGTGGCGAAAATAATAGATCAGCAATGGTCGCAGTGTTACAGGGCTCATAAAGACCTTAGAAAAACCCCACACAACAAATTTTAAAAAATAAAAACTCTCACTAAATTCCAGATTCAGTTAGGTTAGGACAGAAAAAATCCAGCAATCTCGTGTGACAAGAAGATCAAAACAAACAAATTTTGCAATACCGCTCAGGAGATCCGCTTTTGGCCAATCCAGTTTCTCTTATCTTGCCCCCAAATGTATAATTTCCTACAGCTAAACATTAAAGAGATTAAAAATTCATAATTTTTAAAATTTTCACCTAATTTTAAAAATAGGTTGAGTGCCTACCTCTTAAATTATAAAAATGCAGATATTGAACACCATATTAAATAATTTAATCTTAAATATAAAACATAATAGTATATGTAGGAATAAAAATTTATGATTTCTAAATATAATTGTATTTTAGTAAATTTATTTTGAATATTATTAATACATAAATAAATATATTTAAATTTTTGTCTTATTTTAAAGCAGCTTATTGATAATTTTGATGACATTTTGTTACGAATTTTAATTATCTAATTAAGATAATTTTTTTAACATCAAGTACGAAATGTTTATTTATATAAATATAATATAATACATTTCTTAAGATGATTATAATTAAAATAAATTGTCCACCTTGTAACAGGCGGCACCCTAGTTAGGTTATGGCATTTGTATATTGTAACTACTGATAATTTGAAATCAATAAAATAATTTGAATTTGAATTGGATTTGAATATCACGTACAGCTTTTTCAAAATAATGTTTTGGTCACTGGTAAAAAAATACAAAATATCAAAAAGTAGAATATAGTTTCAAGTAACCATCTCAGTGTTGACACATTTTACAGTGAAAATTACGTGAAAAATGCTAGCAAACTTTTCTAAAACCATTAAGTTCTCATAAAATGACTAATGACAATTCTGTCTCTTTACAATGTGTAACTTGCTTTTTAATGACTATATAGTTTTGAGGAATCACCTGGTTTCACACTTTTCACAGAGAATAATAAGTAAATAATTTATGAGTAGTTGGTGCTGATAAAAATATTAATAATAATAAAAATATTAAACGATAATAATATTAAGAATATGATATCCTGCATTTAAAAGAGATATATCGAGGCCGCTTTAACAGACGAGCAGAGGTCCTGCCGCGGTCCGTAGTATTGTGTTGGCGGAGAATGATCCTTTCAACCGAAAATATTGTTAGTACCGCCGAGCTAGTAGGTATTCATATTATTATATCATAATGATTTTATCCGTCGCTGGAGAAACCATCTGCCTCTAGTTCTTATATAAAGATAGACAGATACCTCACTAACACAAACTCGCCGCTTGGCGTCTGGGGGCAGTTAGAGGATCGTTGAACGATAATGAAAAAAAGCTCAAATAAAAATACACATTATCACTTAAGCCTTACACATTAAGCCTAGCGTTCCGTAACGCATGTGGCAAAATTAGGTGTAACGGTTAGCAACACGCATAATTAAGCAACTACTTTTAATATCCTCGATCTGTCTAAAGCATTTGATACTGTTTCACATGCGATACTTAAAAAAAAGCTCTTTGGATATGGTATACAGGGATGCTCGAATAAATGGATAGAAAGTTATTTGAAGGACAGGTCACAGATTTTAGTGATTGACGGCAAAGAAAGTGACAGTGCCGAAATATCCTTTGGTGTACCTCAAGGCAGCGTACTTGGCCCTATTCTCTTTCTGATGTACGTCAATGATTTGTGTGAATTGCCTCTTGGCGATTATGCAAGAATTGTCTCCTTTGCTGATGACACGGTTATCCTCGTTGAAGCAGAAACATGGGCTGAGGTACTAGTAAAGGCACAAAATAGCCTGGACAGTGTGAAAGCATGGCTTGATAGACATGTCTTAACTCTGAATGCCTCAAACAGCAATTTCATTGTGTTTGAATTACGTCCTGTAGTCATCACACCTCCTCCATCATTGACAATCCACTCTTACCACTGTAATAGGCAACCATCCTGCGCTTGTTACCATATCCAAGAAAAAACCGAAGTCAAGTATCTGGGTGTCCTAATAGACTCTAAATTGAGCTGGGATAACCAATTATTACAACTCTCTTCGAGGTCTCGGAAACTAGTTTTCGTCTTTAGAGAATTACGCAACGTCCTTTCTAAGAACTCCCTAAATATGGTTTATATGGCCCTGTGTCAGGGTTTATGGGTACACGGAATAATAGCTTGGGGAGCATGTGTAAAATCTGTCTTGGATCCTCTAGTGAAAGCCCAAAAGCTTTTGTTGAGGGTAATCAATAGAAGGCCCCCACGATATGACTCCAACATGCTATTCAAAGAAAGTAATGTGTTAGACATACGCCAGCTGTTTGTGAAACAGTCACTCATGTTCTTCCATCGAACCTCAGATAAACGACTACGAAGCCAGCAACACCGAACTACAAGAGCATCTGCAGGTCTGAATTATGCCGTTCCCCGAGTTAATTCTTCATTTGCCCAAAGACAATTCAACTATATACCTAGCACCTAAAATATTCAACCGCCTTGATGACAAAATAAAGGAAATAGAAAATACCATTTTATTCAAAAAAAATATTAAAAAATGGCTTGACGACATAGGTTGTTCAAGGACAGAGAAAGAACTGCTGCAAGTCATATCTTAAAAAAATATATATATATATTTCTGCATAACTTTACTATTATACTATATAATATGATATAAGATATTAAACAAAATGTACTATATTGTAATATAATGCAAAAGAATAATACTATAATATATTTAGATCGTTATATTTATATATTTGTGTATGTATGTATATGTATGTGTGTATGTGTATATGTATCTATATGAGTACCTACGTCAGTTAGGCTTCTCCACCTAAGTCAGAAAGTAAGTCGTATGCCCAGATACAGGCTATATTTGGCCTAGTTGGGTATACGCTGAGCATGGTCATGTGAATGTGGGCCGTTGTTTCTTCGCACCATTACTTGTTATGACCATTTTTATGCGTTTTATAATTATGTTTGATACAAATAAATAAATAAATAAATAAATAAATAAATAAAATAAAATATAACACGTGTAACATTTTTCTCACGAATTTGGTATGACATCATTTAACAACATAATTAACAAGAATTTGTATTGCGTCTTTCGCCATAAGTATTTCTAACAAACTTTCTTTCAATACCACGAATGTATAGTCCGACGTCATTCTGAACATTTCCACGTCAAAATGTTGTCTAAATAAAACGCAATTTTTTGTACTAAAATGACACTCACTCACACTCTCGTCACTCAATGGTAAGCGTCTCTGTATTCAATTAATAAAATAGATAATAAATTTTTGTAAATACTAATGTTTGTGCTTCTCGATTCTCTTGTCCGCTGAGGTAAAAATCTACGTAAGATTGGATCCCTAGTTTTCGCACAGCTTAAGAAAGAGCGACCAGACACCTTCCAATATACCTAGGCATTTTTGAGATACTGTTTACATTGATGTACTGTGCTATAACATTCGAAACCATAGAATATGGAGATGTTACTTGGTCGCTTGATTAAGGAAGAGTTACTGACTCGGCGGCGCATTCATTCGGATTATAAGTCTCGTCAATTGTTCTCAGTTAACGCACAAATGAGACAGCGGCAGTACCACCGCGCATATTATCCAGGTGAGCGCTCATTATGTCAGCAGAACGCGCTAACTAAAAGCTATCCCGCCTCGCGCGCCGCGTCTGAATTTAATTAAATATTTTCGTGCCATTTCGCCATAGTCCCGCGTTCGCCCCCGCCGGCAGACTTATAGCTGTCTGGAGCGTGTCAGTCGGCTATGCGGCTATTTGCACCTTCCAAAGAGTTCGCCTCACTTCCTCCCGCGCACATTATGGCCCGCCAGTCGAGATTCCAGATATGCTACACAAATCCGCAACAGGAAAGCGGTTAACTAACTATGCGTCCACTACGGCATATACTTACGCCGTTGGACGTGCAAGGGAAATGCGAAATGCTTGGGGGAGAATTATTATTTCGCAAAAACCTAATGGCCGAGAGAGATTATATAACCACTCGCTTGTCCCACCCCAGACTGGGAAAAACCTGTTGTTTACGCTGTCATTTTCATGATTTTGATACTAGCGCTCACGTTATTTTAATATACCGCAAATTATGACACATTCTTATATATGATATAATATATGTGCACGTTATGGCCCGCCAGTCGAGATACCAGATATGCTATACAAATCCGCAACAAGAAGGTGGATAACTAACTATGCGTCCTCTAAGGAATATACACACGCCAATGGACGTGCAACGGAAATCCGAAATGCTGGAGATTAATTATTATTCCGCAAAAATCTAATGGCCGAAAAAATATATTTAATCACTAGCCTATCCCAACCCCGACCGCTAAAACGTCTACTCTGTAATTTTCAAGATTTTGAAGCTACAGCTCAAATTATTTTATTATACCGCACATTTATAGCCTTATATATATCCACCTTATATTTGACAATATATAGGCCCGATTGCGTTTCTCTGTGAACTAAAATTTAAATTAGTTCAAGCGAACGAAATAGAGCAAAACGGTAGAGCGGAATATGAAAAGAACGATCGTCGATAAAAACTACCTGTGGAACTTATACTCGTCCGAATAAATTTGAACACATTTTGTGCGGTCTTAGATTCAGATGCTTTATATTTGGTGGGTAGTTTTAATGCGAAAAATTGACAACCGTATTATTCACATTCCGCTCTGGCGTATTGCTGTGACTCGTTCACACCAACTAATTTTTAGTTTTAGTTAGAAGGAACGCAATCGGGCCCTATATGCACATACCCACCGTCGAGTTAACAGACATGCTACACAAATCCGTTCAACAGGAAGACTAATAACTAACTAAGCGTCCGCTACGGACTTGTAAAGGGAATGCGAAATGCTTGGGAAGAATTATTATTCTGCAAAAATCTAATGGCCGAAAGAGATTATACAAGTATAACCACTCGCTTATCCCAGATTTTGGTGCTAGAGCTCAAGTTATTTCAATATACCACACAGTATCCGCAACATGGAAGCGGATATCTAAGTATTATATTTACGGAATATACTTACGCTGTTGGACGTGCAACGGAAATGCGAAATTCTGGGGTAGAATTATTATTTCGCCAAAATATAATGGCCGAAAGAGATTATATAACCACTCGCTTATCCCAGATTTCGGTTCTAGCGCTCAAATTATTTCAATTTACCACACAGTATCCGCAACATGGAAGCGGATATCTAAGTATGCGTCTTTGAGTAGTATTGTTAAAAAAATACACATTGTTCTATATCATTCACTTTTACACTTTGTGATATGCTTGGGAGATAACGTTTAAACCACTCATCTGTTTGACCCTTTATCCCAAATCATTATGTAAATAGGTCAGTTCATTGTGGGTTACGCTATAAAAAGCTTTTGATAGGTCGAGAAATACTGCTATAATTGCCTTTTCAATGGCAACTTCAAGTATTTCTATAACGCGGCCATATATTGCGCGCGTGGTTGACTTCCTCTTTTGAAATCTATTTCTCTAATGTTGTGTTTATCAAGAAATGTTAGAAGTTAGATCTGCCGTTACATTAAGGCCAACCCAGCATAGGAGCTAATGGGCCCATGCTGGGTTGGCCACGAAGACCTATTCTGTTCAGGGTCGGTCACACTCACGGGTCAACACCCATCCGACGGCCTCCACGCTAAAGGGCGAACCTGGGTAGGACTCTGGCCTTGGTCAGTTTCCCCTGGGAATCAAACCTCTGGCGCTCCTGGACGGTCTGCGCACCGTGCGGCGTAAGCCAATCGATTGTGCACTCTGACTAACAACTTCCGGTGTCAACTACAACGGGAGAGCCCGTCACCACAGGACGTTTTAACGATTTTTCGTTCTGTCGCCCTGCAGTGAACGTAGAAGACTTGGACAGAACAATCCAACGTCCAGCTACGTCACAATCCGCAAGAGACCAACGCCTTTACCGCGAGATAGCCAGTATGTTACCTGGCGGGCGGACACTCGCGCCCTTGCTTCCAATTGTGACCAGATTTCTCCGGTCTCTCGATTGGTTCCGAGTTCGAGGTCGCTTGCGCGGTCCTCTCCCTTACGAAGCGGTGAAACGCTGTGCACCGAATCTATCGCGGACCAAGGCGTCCTTTGCCCGACTCTGAACCGGGATCGGATGGCCAATGGTCATTTCAAGAGCAGTCGCCGTAAGGTAGGCAACCACCCCCGCTCTATAGGAAACAATACAGTTCCCAGACTCCCCCGACTGTTAGTCGGAGAGCACAATCGATTGGCTTGCGCCGCTCGGTGCGCAGACCGTCCAGGAGGGCCAGAGGTTTGATTCCCAGAGGAAACTGGTTGACCCAGTGTCCTACCCGGGTTCGCACCCCATGCGTGGAGGCCATCGGATGGGTGTTGACCCGTGAGTGTGACCGACCCTGAACACATGGGTCATCGTGGCCACCTCATCATGGGCCCGTTAGCACTCTGACTAACAGTCGGGGGAGTCTGGAAGCTGTACTGTTTCCTATAGAGCGGGGGTGGTTGCGGACCTTACGGCAACTGCTCTTGAAATGACCATCGGCCATCCGAACCTGGGTGAAGAGCCGGGCAAAGGACGCTGTGGTCCGCGATAGATTCGGTATACACCGTTTCACCGTTTCGTAAGGGAGAGGACCACGCAAGCGACCTCGAACTCGGAAGCAATCGAGAGACCGGAGAAATCTGGTCACAATTGGAAGTAAGGGCGCGAGTGTCGGCCCGCCAGGTAACATTACTGGCTATCTCGCGGTTAAGGCGTTGGTCTCTTACGGGTTGTGGCGTAGCTAGATGGTGGACTGTTTTGTTCCAAGTCTTCTACGCTCACTGCAGGGAGATAGAACGACTAATCGTTAAGACTTCCTGTGGTAACGGGCTCGCCCGTTGTAGTCGACGACCCAAGTTGCCGTTACATTAAAATATATAATTAATATATTTGAAAGAAGTTAAATAGCCATGTAACCTACATATATCGACGTATATAAGAGGCAAAGTCTTTACTGATTTACTGACAGACTGGCTTGCTGAGTAGCCCATCAATCCATAGCCAAAACCGCTGAACCTAGCGAGATCATTGAAATTTTGAACAGATATTGGACATAATATCGAAAGTGTGCTAGTGCCCACTTTCGTCTTAGAAGGCGGGGTTTTCGAAAGTGCAACCCTAAGTGGGTGAAACAGAGAGTTGATATTTTAGCCCATCAATCACGTATCTCTAAAATGGTTTAGGAATTAAATTTTAGTACTTGGCAGATTAGAGCTTACTTAAATAATTTATTTTTCAAAGATTTACGGAAGAATAATTCTCAAAAAAAAAAATATCAATGATATTAATTATATAGTCAATGGCCAAATGCGAGTGATTGTAATTGATGATTTATTATGCATAAGGGCATCAAATGTCACAGGGACTTTAAATATATTGAAAAAATCTGCTAATCAGCACTATTCATTTACGAATGTTTATTGCCCCTATTATTGCTCCACGAATTAATATGAATATTTTTTTTGATTATAAACATTAGAAAATTAACAGGACCGGATTATCAGACTTTTCTGTTTCCATTTTATTGTCAAGTCTCTTTAGAGATTTTTAGTGAATCATGACTCATTTTAGTGAATATATTCACAAATTAGTTGACCCCTTATAATATAAGCACGTTAAGCAGTATATTTGAATAGGAGGTTTCGGCGAAAACCTCATACTTGACGGCGTGGAAACACAACTTGCATTCAAGACACGTGTAGTCAGATTCCGCATTTGACTCCCATTGAAGGTCGGCGGTTTTGTCCCGGACGACGGAATCGGAATTGTACCCATTTTACACGATCGTAGCAATTTAAAGATTCATTTTAAAATATATGAAATTCAATTCCATTGAACAGACCATTCATTGCACAAACGCTTCTATGGCCTCCAGGAAAAACTCCTTGATAAGATAGAAAGTTTATAGAATGTGTGTATTGGTTATATTTTTACCCTCCGCAAATATGACCTTTAATCGGAATATCGAACCTATCGGAATATCGAAACCATCAGAATATCGAAGCATCTTCAATAGTATCAGATTCGGGATCGCAGAAGTATACAAATTTTACAGCTGTTTAAAAATGCGCAAAAATCTTTTTTTTCTTTTAAACCCTTTACAGTGACGAACCAATTTAATGTCTAACGACAATTGCCCTACTGGCGACCGCATTTTTATAAAATCACATAGCAGTACTCGGGCGGTCAGCCATCCAAATACTGACCACGCCCGATGCTGTTTTACTTCGGTGATCTGAAGGGAACCAGTGTTTCAACGCAGCTACGGACGTTACGATCTTACGGCTCTTGCGAATCTTACGGCTTCTCTCTATCTTCAGCGGAAGTTAAACCTTCTAGGAATTCATGGTCTTTCATTCTGATCATGTCAGAATAATACTCTTAATATATTAGTTTATAACAATTTGTCTCTCGCATACTCCTCCCTGTTCGTGCAGACACCAGCTCCTTCAAATTTCTTCAAGTAATAGTAGTGTCAGATGCTTCCAGCTTTACAGATTATTGAACATACATTACGTTTCCCAGTAATACCTACACTTTTAACGACGCTCCCAACCACTCCTTTTTCCTTCCCGTTATCCTAAAATAACATTATCTTCTGGGGCTTAGATAATATTTATATTAAAATTTCGATTATTTTTTTTATAAAATTGTCTTTAAAAAATTGTCTTTTAAAAAAAACTCTTTACCATTAATTGCCACCCAACAATTGTTTGCAAGGTTCTACGTGGTGTTCTACTAATCTTGCGGTCTACGTGGTGATAAGTGCGCCTTTGTATGATTTGTTTAATAAAGAAAGAGATTTAAACTCCATAGACGACTCAAATAACAATATTCTAAAACCATGGACGACTATAGATTGTACAATGGTTACGATTCTTAATATAATGAATCGGCCGGCTATTCTTATATCACAATGGCGGTTCACTTATTTCAGTAAATAGCTCAGTTAATTGGAAAACATCACCTTTTTGATGAAAGATTTTAAATAGTACCAGTTAGGTGAAAAAAATCTGAAGAATTAGAAAAAATATATTTTGGTCAGGCATCCTAACGTTTACGCAGCTTGCCTATACGAAGATTATGATTCGTTTACTTTGACGTGCACTTTTTACTTTACCGGCCTAAGAACCGAAGAGCAGGGAAAATATTGAGAAAGCACTAATTATTTTTTTTTGAGAAGACGGATATATAGATTTTGATCCCCTCCCCCGTCTGTCTGTGTGTCTGTTTGTCTGTGTGCGATACTCCGCCTCGTACTTGTTGCCGTCTGACTGGGATATCAAATGTTGTTCCGTGGGAAGGGTTTAAGAATTGATTATTGCAGTGGAAGACTTGAAGAAAAATATGAATACAAAAGGGGGGGTTCTAGCGTGAATTATCAATATGGCGGTTGCTGATAAAAAAAATCAGTTGTCTGTAAAGTCGGTTTACTGACGATAGTTGAACGTGACAACGTCATAAGAAAATACTGATGGAATGGTTGCATTTGAAGCAGTTTCATTTAAGATTCTGATATTGTTTATTACAAACACCCAAAAATATATGCTTTTATACTCACCGACTTAACTGCAACATGTAAATGTATTATTGTATAGCAGTATAATTGTATAATTGTTTATTGTTTAAAGTTTATTGTTTTTTTTTTAATTTGAAAGTTTAAAATCTCAAACTGTTAAATAACGGTTTGAGAAGCGTTTGAGCACGCTGCGCCATCTAGCGGTAGGTAATACGTCGTAAATAAACAATATCAGCGACATTTTACCAACAGATAGATAGCGCATCGTAATGATAGCTTTTCATACTTTTTTTTTTTTTTTTTAATAAAAGTTGCTTACTTTATTTTATTTTGTTGTACCCACAAGAAAATTGTCCGTTCAGTAATAACATTCCGTATATCAAGAATACATATAAAATTATGTCAAGAATTTTAATCAATCTAGTGATTTTCATTTGTACTATTTTAGACTGAGGTTAGTAAATAATTCTTGTCGCAACCGGTAGATGGCAGCATTTATATTGAATAATAAATATAATAAATGGAACGCCTCAGAGCGAGGTAACGCCGCATGAGTCATGTTTTTTCGTGCGTGCAGCCACCTCCATCGAATTATAAGACGTTGTCACGTCAAAATCTCGTAACTTGACTGTCGTGGAGCTGCAGCAGTGTCATGCGCGCTGAGATTGTCCGCTTCTGCAGTAACGCGCACGGCACGATCGATGTATTCATGTGGCGTGCCCGGCACGACGCAGCGCAATGATCAGAATAGAATTGCAACTACAGCGTGTGCGACGCGCTGTAGTTGCAATTCTCGCTCAATTTCACTATACGACACACGAGGGTGCCGTTGAGACGATGGATGTCGACTCAACGACGTTTGCTCCGAAAAATGCTGGCAAATGTTGATTTTAAGAGAATATTTTCGCTCGCGTGGGTCGTCGGACGAGTATGTAGTGGGCGCGCGATGACACGAGGTGTTTGCTCGCGCGTTTCCTTTGGGGCGCAGTCGTAACACTCCCGGAGGATCTATAGGCCTTTACGACGAACCCAAGTCCGTGGTTCTTAACCAAAAAGCTAACTTTTAGTTGGATTTAAGGCGAGGCAGTAAAACGCGGTCGAAATCGGTTGAAAACGTGCAAAAAAAACTGTCCGACTCGCAGCCGCCGTTCAAATCGGGCGATGTTACCAACCGCCCAGTTTTTGTAAAATTTGACAGCTAGCGCCAATCGATAATTTAATCACGCATCAGTAGAAAATTAAAAATGAAATCGCCTTATCAATAACAATATCGAACAGTCTGTCTGGCTGTGTGTGTGTGTGTGTGTGTGTGTGTGTGTATTCCTTCACGATAGCGCCTAAGCCTTCATCCGATTGAGCTGAAATTTGGCATGCAAGCATCATTTGGTCATGGCGAGAGTTGAAAAGATTGTGTTTGAAATCGGTCCACTAGTAGAGGACGTGTTAGTCATACTTCAACCTTTAAATATTTGACTTAGAGGCTTGAAATACGGTAAACAGATACATTTTTGGGACCAAATAACATTGAAATTTTAGTTAAATTATCTCATATACAAGCGACACAAATAAAATTTAAAGCCCGCCATACGGGGGAATAAAATATTTAAATTTGCGGCGTCCAGCGTTTTGATATCGCGCGACGTATTTGTACGTTGGAAATTCAATCTTCGTTGCGTTGTGTCGCCCGGTCCGAATTCGAATGTTTAACGGTGAACTTTACGGCGACGCACTCTTTGCAATTCGATTTTTAAATTAAATGATATGAGGTTCTTGGCTAATTGCCGGGAGGGTCGTGGGGTGACACAACCAATATTTTCCAAATATCCTCGTCTGTTTCCGGTCTGCTCTGCTCTGTGATTATATGATGACGAGCCTGACGATATAACCATTTACGGAATATTTTCTCCGGTAAGGCGTTACGATTGCGTTCATTAGTTACATTTATGAATCTCGGTCATTAAAAGATGTAATAGGGCGTTTTGTTTGGACGATTTCTAAAACTAAGCTTCCATTTACATTACAGTATGTAGCATGCTGTATTGTCGGCGGGCTGACTATGCACATGAATATTTTTTTAATATTAAAATTTGTTTCCTTAGACTTAAATGCAAAATTATTGTGGTAGTCACCGACAGAGGCGTTTATATTACCTAATTTGTCTGTATACTGGGTGGCCGCGCTATCATCACCGTACATAACAGATAATACTCGCTACTTCTGTACGATAAAATATCACATGAGTAGTTAAGGCTGATATAATAGGTTCACTGAAAATAGAAAGTGGACGAAAATCGGCATCTGTCATCCATTGTGGTTTCAGTGATCGGCCCAGCAAGAAGCTCTGTAACCCAAAGTACGCGTACACAATGTCGATAATCGGGATATATTCGGAAGACTATGAAGTGCTGATTTAGGTAAATTACACAAGTTTCTATGCAGTCGATTAATAAGACAAAATCGTCCTTTTCCCTTTTTTTTTATTTTAATCTTCGATTTTGTATTTTATGATGCCATTATTGGTTTTCTGTCCATGGTACATTAAATAACATATATACGGACAAAATACGAATCACTTTATGGGATCTAACGTGGTTTTCCATCAAATGTTTGCAGAACGTTAATACTAGCTGCTTTGTGTAGTTTCTATTGAATTATTAATAATACTTGAAAGACTACTGCATTCGTTATGCGATCATCGTAGATTATATATGCAAATTTGATATATCTCTAACCTGTGCTTACGCTGAATGATGAATTAAAATAAGAATTCTTTATAAAATCACGTTTAATGTGATCCACAAAATTTAGTATAAAAGTTATGACAGTCGTCCTTTCCATTCTACCCTTTTCCTGATCGGTATCCAACCCTAATCGAAACCATGATAGCTGAAAATTGCCGAGATCTGCGAGACCAACTGACATAGCAAGAACAGCAAGATTTGAGAAACCTGCCGATATAAGCAGTTGCTCAGAGCACCATTTTTCAAATATTTGCAAATTTTATTTAGAAATAAGTGTCTTTGGATACAATACGGTCAAATTTAATTGTGTCTTCTGCGAATGACATTGCCTTTGCCTACATTTTTTTTCATTTCAGATATTTTTTCCGTATTACTTTCACCGCATAGATTACCTAAGGCCGTCATAGGTGTAAAGCAGGTATTGAAAAAATAGGTCGGAAGGGAGCGTTTGTAGCGCTTTCCGTGCACAGTGAATAGCTATCGTGGTGTCGAGCAGAAGAGGCTGGCTGGCTGGGTCGGGGTCGGGCAGCCGCCTGGCCCGCTACGACTCGCTTTCTCACCATGAATTACTAATGACGGCGTAGCGATGCAAAAGATCGGCCTGCCCTGCGATTTCCAGCTGCCTCACAATGTCTTTGAGCATTTTCGCCTTCATACAGCTCGAGCGCTCTCCCCACCCCCCACTCGCCTAAACTTATCCGTACGCAATTCTGATCTTTCAAATATTCATACCTCTGTGAAATTAACCACTCCCCAATTGAATTTCATTCTTAAAGATTTGCGAGGTCCGATTTTAATGTTAAATAGGTGTGATAGATAACTAATATCGTGGATAAAAACGTTTATATTTCGTAGTTATCTTAAGGTAGTTCTTTGGGGCATACCTGTAGAACTGTGGTACAGATGGTTAAATACCTGTTCTGCCAGTGTTGGCTCTAGTTTGTCTTATATAATATGACGTTGACGTTAAAACACAAACGTTGACTAATTAGGTAAATGTCTAATTATGTCCTGTTATACCAATGAGTTGTCATTAACAGGTACAATTTTTCAGGGCAAATAAGCTGTATAATATATAATTACATATCGGGGTTAATTCTCTTTACACCACCCCTTACTGAAAAAATAAATACATTCTACAAACGAGGGTATGTGTCCGCAGCCACATGTTGCAAAAACATAAAACATTGTAAATATTATAAATACTCGTACTGTTTATAAAAAAATGTAAAAACTGTAGCCTATCGGTACAAAATAATAAAAATTAAAATTGTAATAACATGCGCATAGTCAATAAAAAAACTGAGTGAAAAGCAGGCAAATATTGAACCATGTGCTGAAGCAAATCAGCTTGAAGTCCTACGCGATTTGGTGCCAATATATTTTATAATCCCGTAGTGCTCACGACGGTATCTACAGTTTTTAAGTATGAAACATCACATTTCATCCTTTTATTGGATATGGCGCAGCGTTGGCTTAAATTAGTGAATAGTGTACGTACTCAAAGCAAGATGATAACAGCCAGCGGAGAAACAGATATCCTCCAGAACTGTGAGTCCCCCGAAATTTGTATTTTTAAGAAAGCATTTCTACAACCTAGCATACGCAGCATTCACCTCATAAATTTCTCAGAATTATTGCTGCTTGACGAATATTTCTGCGGTAAGAAATTAAAATTGCTGCTAATTAATAAATCAAAATAATTAACACGATTGCCGTGGAGTGAAATTAGTTAGAGCCGGTCCACACGATGCGGTGCGATGCCACACCACAAAGATTTGGCGTATCGGAGTACACACGTACAGTGCACGGTGCGGTACCGCAACGTTACTACAACGCCGCAGTGGGCGAATAGTGTTGTAGTTAATTATACATAGAACTAGTGAAATGAGGTAGTCAATGCTAATATCTCCTTCGTTGGTACTCGTTTTAAACACTTCGAAATATTAACAGAAATACGTGAAAACAATTAAAATAGGCAATCATGTACCCTCCTTCAATTGCACTTAACAACTGAGCGGTGCCGCTCCGGCGCATATTACAGGTTTGCGTGCGGTGCGACGCCGGAACGAACCGTGTGACATACCACAGATATTTGTATGTAGGACGCTGCAGCGGCACCGCTCAGGCGCCGCGCCGCAACTGCACCGCATCGTGTGGCCCGGCCCTTAACCTGCGGGGACGTAACGGGCGGCGGCGCCGCGGCGCCGGGGGGCCTTTGGAATTTGCTGCTAAGACACAACTCTAGGGCAGCCGATGAAATACGCAGTTGAGTGGCCGAGCTGCTTACGAATGCAAATAATAACATTGGCGCAAGAGCGGCACACGGATGAACAATAGATTGATATTAATTATGAAGCAGGTTACACGCGTGGTACAATTATAAATGAAGAAACCTGTCTTCTTCAACTATTTATATCCCCAAGTTCTACGCCATTATAGAAGGGTTGTCCGCATAGGTGGAGAGGCTAACGAACACTGTAACAGTCTTTACCTGCTAAAATTAGGGAAGGCATATTTGTTGGTCCTGATATAAAAAACTAATCAATGTTATTGAATTTGAAACAGTTTGAATGACCGTGAGGTTGCTGTTTGGAATATTTTGAAATGTTTTAAATAACTTCCTAGAAAATAATAAGAGAAATAAATACATAGAATTTATAACTTATAATTTATATCTTATAATTTTATCCTAAAATTATAAAGCGCTTGGCTGTAATGTCACTAAAGATCCAATTCTTAGATTTCCCATGTGGATTTTTTCCGACCAATCTCGGAGCTGTGAGTGACTAAACATAGTGGAAGCTTTTGCCAGCAAATATTCACCATGAACACAAGCTACCAAGGAGAGCGATACATAAAAATGCCAGCTGACTATTTCTGAAATAGTCTCTGAAATGGAATCTGTCAAGATTGGCATCAAATCCGATTAAAGAACATCAGAGAAGCAATGTGCGGACCTTAATGGATGAACTCACGCGATGCAATTGTGTGCGGCGGCCCTTACAGAACCCTTGCAATAGACCGTGTAAAGTCGGAAACTGCTCGGACAAACTAGGTATAATATATACACTTATTATAAACTGTTTTTTTGTGAGAATAAGGAATTTCTTTGTAATTTGTATCTTGAATTACGGAAATAAATAAATAAAATAAATAAAATAAACAATTGATGATTTTGATTTTAACAAGCTTTTGTTTTATTTGCAATATTTGTTAGTATGTCAGTTTGTTGAGATCAAATATAGCAAGCTGAATTAAAACAACTTTACATGTTGGTTGAGTTCCGATGACAATGCACTTTTATATGGTGAGCATGACCTGATTCTACACCCAGCATCGGCTCCTGATGGGGCTACTCTTCCACGGTCAACAGCATAGACACACAATTATGTATACGTATTCAAGAGGACTCCTCAGCATAAAGTACAGAAATTATTTTTTGTATACGCATTCAATTATGATAGCTTTTTCGTAGTTTCACCGCGACAGGGCTGCTGCAGCCAAGGTTGGTTTCCAACGAGGGGAATCCTCAACCGTCAACAGTACAAACACGAGATTCTGTATAGCATTCAATTTGGATACCCCGTACTAAGTTCCACTATGGCATGGCTGCTGCACACAAGGTTGGCTCGTGACAGAGCATTTTAATAAAGCTCATTTTTTAAAATGTATATTGACTTACTTATTAAGTAACTTATTAATTACCGGTAAAAGTTACAGTTCCGGCATTACAGTTCTGGTACTACATACTTGCATAAATCATAGCACGCTGATTGGAAATAATGAGTTAATGCAATGACGTTGCACATTGTTTTCGAGGTTTAAAGGGTACGACACGACATTACAATAATGAATAGCATCGCGGCATTCAAAATCATTTACTGGACTCATCTCACTCCCCCACAGTGGAGTTACAATAATGACACGTAAAGTCAGTCAGTTTAGTGAAGAGATGCGGCGTGTATAAAACCGCCAGACTTGTAAAGTCGGCAACGACTTTGAATAGGTCATCGAGCATGGTGACAGGTCTGGTTTCCGACCTGTCACCATGCTCGTGTCAAATTTTACCGTTATTTTGAACAGAGAGATCGTTATTTAAGTAGCTCACGTCGTTTTATTCAGTGTTTTTAATAAAAAAATCTGGAACAGAATTCCTCGGAAAATATCTGTAAAACAGTGTTACCATTGTAATTAGAACTTACCTTGTTAAAAACAGACTAGTTGAATCTTAGATATGCGTGGTGTTAATACAACTTATTATTCAGACTTTCTTTGCTACATATATGTATATGAAAAATAAAACATTTTTTTCTGTTACTTAATCTATTTTTCTATTCTTTTCAGTACTCTATTTTTTCTGTTTCACAACTCAACGAACTTAAAAGAATGGATTTTGCAATAATAGTAAGGAAGAAAAATAATAGTAAGGAAAAAAAAAGTTTTTTTTGGCAGTGGTAATATAAAATATTATGTCTGAAAAATATTATAATATAATACAATAAAAAACACACTCTTTGGTCTCTTGATGTTTAGCATATACGAGTATTATAAGTAATGTATTTGCGATTAATAACAACGTTTTATTTGTTTGATTTATTGAAATAAATTAGATCAACCGACAAGTACACAAATGCAATAAAATCAACAGTGCACTCAAAATTTTTGATAAAGTTCCAATTAGTAATACGGTCGCCATGCTGATGCGGAGATTAAAAGATGCCTTTGGTGTACTTTGTGGAACACTTTGTGGAAGTAGTAACCTGTTTTTCTGCCTGCACGTAATTTTTTAATCGACACCCAAATCTACCTAATACCCACATATGCCGGCGGTAGATTCCCATGATACTTTCCTTAATTCCGACCTTAAAGCAAACTAAAGTATGAGGGAGTGTAAGGAACCAAAGGCGATTTGCAAGGAAAGCCCGCCTACGCTGCAGCACGGCGTTAAGTCAGCCTGGCGGATACATTAAAGATAGGAGCATCAAAGCGGCTACGTGCTTGCTCCCTACTGCTCAGCCGTATTAGGGTTACGTAAACATAGCAATAAACATCGATATAATGTCGTAAAATATCTAAAGACTATTAACACACGGTGCTTTTATGTAACCGGATTGAAAGCCTTCATCGACAATAGCCTGGTGACGATTAATTCAAGCAAGGTTTCCATATCAAACGGGGTTTTTTCATGTTTTGAGATGGTGAGAATCCATAAAAGTAGTTTTTGTAAAGTATACGCGTGTGTTTGTGTGTGTGTGTCGGGGGGGGGGGGGGGTGATGGAGATATTCGACATTTTGTTTAAAAATGTCGGGCCTTTCAAAATTTTAAAAATCATAAATTTGTTAATAAACATAATAATGGAAAACAAAGTTTCTTAGACTTATAAGTATGCAAGTAAGAATCAAGATCAGGAACTTGTAAAATAATATCGAAATTGCTGGACTTGTTTCTCAAATAAATGAAAATAATATATTTATATATAATTATTAATAAGGATTTTTTTTTTGTTTACTTAAAACATACTAAGCTATCATAATCATGTGTGTACTTAGTCTACATCCCTTAATCTATTAATCCTCATCAGAGTTTACATTGTGGTCGTAGACTTTCCATCTGAAGATGTTGTCATAGAATCTTTTTACATCTCTATTGTCGGGTAGGAGCCTTTAAACTTCATTACATCATCCATTTCCTTTTTATTTATAGCTCTTTTTTGAACTAATACTCCAGAGCTTTCGGTAATCTTATGGGTCCACGGTTAACGGCTCGAAGTTGAAACGCATGTGTTCGATGTGTTCTGACGCTACTACAGTTCCTGGATGTTCTCTAGAATGTTTGATGTGCTTGAACGTAGATATCTTGAAATGTACTTTTTTGTCTTTATTAATGTTACAACCTCTATTGTCCACGGAATACATGTTGCGTTTGAAAATCTTCGGCCACCATTTTTTTAAATGGATGTGTCGTTATCTGGTAAGCAAAACGAAGAAGTTTGCTTTATTTGATGAATGAACCATAAATTCGACGTACGGTTTCAGTGTAAAAACTGCTGTTATTTTTTCTCTTTCAAACAGCAAAGTCCCTATCGCATGCTAGAAAAGAATGCCCTCTGAATGGGTAATATTGATCGATAACATTAAACTCTCCCCCTCTGACACTAGGGCGGAGCACATTCGAACCATTGTATGGTTTTTATTCTGACCACCGCACCCGTCAGAGAAGATGTGCAGGTGGTCCACAGAAGCCATATACTCCTTAAAGTAGTTGAAGTATTGCATTAACATTGAGCAGACCTCGTTTGGGCCTATTCCGCCAGTTCCCTTATGATATACATAAACATAGGCGGTATTGTCTTTGTGACTGTAAATACAAAAAGCGTTAACTTGGAGTTGAAATAAGTATAACGTATCATTTACTGCCGTTCATTAAAACTTCAGCGAGATTAAGGGGCCAAATACCTCCTTAACTGAACGAGTAGTTTAATTTTTCTTCCTTAAACTCCAGCTAATGTCAATATTACTTTTTGCATAGGCAAAGAAGGGACAAACCACACTAGTCCAGGACTTGTGTGGATTCTCAAATAAACGGAAAATTCGCCCCATTACTGGTCCATAGATATTTGGTGGACTAGTGTTATTTTTCCTGAGAAGATGCATTTAATCATTGAGAACAAAGTTGCATCAAAACGTGAAACTCGAAAAAAAATGAATCGATTCAGTTGAAGTTTGTCCATTGCTGCTGGCAAACGCACTATCTCAGGGTGTTAAAACCACTGTTGTTGTTTTGTCACCCTGAAATGAGTCGCAAAGACTTTAAGACGAAGATGATCTTCAAGACTATTGAAGACGACCACAAGAGACCAAAACTCAAATTGCGAGGCACTGGGAAGGACTCCCCAGTGGGGCCCCTCGCGCCTTGCCTACCTGATATCGAAGAATTTTTTGCCTTCTAGTCTAGTTATCGATACGGAACTCAATAATTTATTCATATCCCTAGTGGATGCATACCGGCTAACCGTAGATGGTCCATGCATCCGTGCAATGCGGGGAGCTGCGGCCGATAGGCGAATGTCTTAATACATGTAGGGCTATACGCGTCTTACTCGAACGCAAATTGAAAATAAATTTCGTAAAGCTTCTTAAGCGATTTTCATGCATGGGGTTTCAGGGGAGACTCCACCGGCATGGAAATATATGGAAGCGAATTGGTGGCGATAAATATTTTGTTCAGACGACATCTCAGCGATAGCCCTTTTTGATCTTTCTTTCGAAACGTTTACGTCTATGTGATAGTGTTTTTTTTTCATCCCAATTTTTTCTTTAATGGCCGATTTCTGAAGCATAAAGAACATTTTTTACTTTGCAGGCAGAGAAAAAGTATTGTTAATGCACTTTTGTGTGAGTGTGTGTTGTGTGTGTATTACTTCACGATAGCGCACACATGCTTTATCCGATTGAGTTGAAATTTGGCATGCAGGCATTATTTAATCATGGCAAGAGTTGAATAAAAAAAACGAAAAAAAGTTATGGTTGAAATCGTTCCACCAGTCATACTTCAATCTGGAAATATTGGACTTATATTCTTGAAATGCGGTACACGGATGTGTTGTTGGGCCAAACCCATATTAATATATTTTGGTCAGAGCGACACAAATATTTTTTAAACTCCGCCATATTGAACAATATACTCCATCACATTAAATAAATACCATTTTGTTGCCACGGAAAATACTACTACAAAAATACTACGGGGCTTTGACCGACGTCGCCGATTTGACTTCCTCTCCCCGTCTCCAAGCGAGCTGTCCAGGGAGTGCAAGTAGGTAATCCTGGAAAGTGCGGAACTCGGCGTCGTCGGCAGCGCAGAATCGGAAACCGCCTCCTCTTCCAAGCGACGTTACGTGCGGCGCGCGCCCCAACTTAGCGCCGATAGCCTACAGGTGGTCCGGCCACCCTTCCAGCTTGTCTACAACGATGGGTTGTGGGCGCGACGTCTGCTGCTGGTGTTGTGTAGCGGGACCCATCGGAGCGTGCAGCAGCGGCGTTGGGCTCTTCCTTGCCGCTAGCTCTGCGTAGGTAGGCACATCTTCGTCGTCCGAAAGTGCCGGTGGGACGAACAGGTCGATATCGAAGCCGAACGAGTCGGCTCGACGATCCTGCGTATCCCTCTGAAACCT
>OX155950.1:21048298-21156800 GCA_944548615.1 Micropterix aruncella
TTATTATAGCCGAATACGTGAAGAACATCGAATTCGAAGAGGAAAGTACGAACGCCAGAATTAAATAAAAAAAATGTAAAAAAATATATTTCCGTAAATAAAAAAAGGATGAGTATTACAGATTTTTTTTAAAAAAATGCAAAAACATTAGGATTTACAAATGCATGCGGTGGTTTGATATAATAATAATCAATAGTGATAGTAAACGATCTTACTTCAACTATTCTGCTGTAATAAACATCGTAGCTAGAATATATTTATTATTTCATACACACAAGAAAGAAAGAAAATTGATTAATTCATACACACAAGAAAGAAAATAAATTTAATTTTATGAATAATAAATGGTGTAAATCAGTCCCCAAATACACTAGTCCGAGAGACGGCTATACGGACACCCTACGTCATAAGATACATACACAAATCGATTATGCATGAAAAGCCTGATAAAATATCCCTGAAGAACAATAAATCATTAAATTTCTTTTGTCCTGTAAGAAGTTGCTACTTTCGGTACACTTTTTGAGGTCCAACCGTATGTAGATCGTGTTTTAAATTCGTTCCAATTTCGAAAAAAAAAATTACACAGCGCTTGACAATTTCTTCGAAATTGGAACGAAAATTAAAATACGCTCCTCAGAAAATAGGCTGCACTTCAACAAGCGCACTGGAAGTAAAACTTTTCTATACAGAACAAGAGAAATAAAATGATTAATAGCTTTTAAAGGATATCTTTTATCCGGTTTCTTATGCATAATCGATTTGTTTTTGTATCTTATGGCGTAGAGAGTCCATATGGACGGCTCCCGGACTGCATGGAGGGCCTAATAATATAGCCAGCTACTGTATACTCTAAATTAATAAGATATATGCAATGTAAAGCTGTATCGATATCATTCGGAAGATCTTTTCAAGGAGTATAATGTGTTGGATACCAAGCAACTATATTTAAAAGCCACACTCTCCTATACTAAGTTTAATCAAATAAATATTTTTTCTCAAAGTACCATAAAAACGAGGTATTCCAAAGACCTTAATATAATAGTACCCAGAAGGAATACTGCTTTTGGTCAGCGCTCCTATATATTCATAGCCCATGGTTTTTCAATTCTTTTCCTGGTGATATAAAATCGAAGCAAAATAAGACCCACTTTAAAAAGCTGCTTACAAATTGGCCTTATTTTCTGTTACAAACATATTTTAATTTTATTTTTGTAATAATCACAGTATTGAACAATCACGCACAAAATTAAATGTTCACTTTAGAACAGGTCCCGGCCTAGTTAGGTGACGTTGTCAGTGGACCATGCAATGTATAAATTTTCTGCTATTTATTTAATGTTTAAAATATTTATGTGAATAGTCCCTAAGATAAAATTATTTTTCAATTACTTAATAAATAAATAAAAAATAAATAAAAAAGATTGAAACGGATAAACACTTTTTCAGATTGTTCATAAATTCTCGACTTATATGAGTGAGTTGGGCGGAGACCATCAATCAAAACTGTTCTCGCCGGATGTCATCAAAGAACTGTTTCAAGTATAACTGTATACACATTGGGCCCGATTGCGTTTCTTCGTGAACTAAAACTTAAATTAATTCAAACGAACGAGCGGAATATGAACAACGATCGTTGATTTTCCCGCTTCAAAACTACCTCTCGAACGTATAATCGACCGAATGAGTTTGAACACAGTTCGTACGGACTTAGATTCAGCAGCTTAATCTTTGGTGGGTAGTTTTAATGCGAAAACGTGACAACCGTTCATTTTACAATCCGCTCTATCGTATTACCCTGCAACATGAACTAATTTATGATTTCAGTTCACGAAGAAACGCAATCGAACCCATTTTTATTTTGTCATGCAGATATAAAATACTGATGAGATAATCTTCTTTTCAGGTTGAATTTGACACACATGCAGCGCGCAGTATTCAGATATACTCTAAAGAGCTTAGTACTTTGCCAGCTGAAGTAGCAAAGAATTCTTCACACGAATATGTAAAAAACTATTTTTTTTCTTTTTTGATTACAGATATAGATATGTTACCTAATACTTTATTCAATATATAAATCGTAAATATGTCAGGTGGAAATAAGTGACACATTTATAATGGCGATAAAAATACTGATCAGTCTATAAAACAATGGTTTCTGTTTCAAAAAGTACATTGAAAATGTCGCTATTTAATTAGTTTTAAAATTAAATGTTCTAAGTGACGAAAACGTTCGTCACTTAGAACATTTAGCACCGTGCACCCCGCTACTTCACTCCAAGAAATTTACCTGCCAAGAACATTTCCCTCAAAACTCCAAGTGAACGTCGAACCACAAATCTTCGGCCTCAATTTCACTTAATTGAAAGTCTTTTCTCCCGACGGAATGTTTTCTGCGTCCCGATTAGCGATCGGTTGGCTCCATAATACGCCTCGCATTAAAAACCCGATGCGCACCGATCCAAGTCATCATAGCTATTAGTCTAGTCAAAATATCGAAAAAGAGCTCTCCTTAGAAGCAAATCATGTAACTTTTGAGCAACAGGTCTTTTCTTCCTGTTTCGACCTTGCTGAATCTGAAAATGCCGGTTGCCCAAGCGAAATACCGGCCAGAAGTGAGATATCCAAGGTGGCTGTCAATATGGCGCTGAAGCCTGAAATCGGCGCTGTAAAGCCCCCCTTTGACATAGAAACGCGTCCAAAATCTCTAGATGTATGTTTAGGAGCAAGGGGAATTTAAAAATACACTCTAAAAAAATATTGGTCCGGTATTTCAAGATGGCGGTCAAAATGGCGCCAGCACCATGAGGTGTTTTTCAACATGAGGATTTTTTAAAAATACTTGAAACAACGTTGAGCTAAATTTTGATTTAAATCTTTTAAAAAATATAATAAAAGAGACATTTTAGCAACAACAACTTACAGAAACTAAAAAAGATTACTGTGTGTCTTTAGAATTAAGACAAGTACATTAACAGGGAGTACAGAAATTTATGCAAGGGACATTTTCTTTCCTGCAACTGCAGTTATATGAGTTACAAAATTTTACAGTGGCAAACAACAACTTCTGGGCACGGCTTAGGAATGGGATTTAGCGTCAGGAAAATTGGAACATCTTGCTCTCCGTCAATGGCTCTCTTACGGGCATGTGGCGGAGCTTGAAGGTGGACTGTTTTGTCCAAAGTCTTTTGCGCTCATCTCACGGGAGACGATCAAATTTCATTAAAACTTCCTTAGGTAACGAATTCGCCGTTTTTGTGGTTACACAATTGAGCTTTTTATTATCTTAATTTTTTGCCTATTAATTTGATTCCATTATTTTGATTATTTCATTATTTATCATGGATGGTCATATTTGTTAAACTACTTTTTTTAAATAGCTCGCCTAGTTGTCTACTAATGTAGAGGTGGTAAACAGAGAATTTAATGTAGGTTTATTCAATGTTATAATCACACTGACGTTCAACATACATACGCAATGTATCTACTGCGAATGGAAAAAATACATTTTACTTCATTTGATTCCAAAACTACAGAGTCTTCTCTGCTGAATGAGACCTCCTTCTGTTCTCTACCTTTCCCAATGTGTCCATCATTTCTACCCCACCCTGTATTTTAAGTTCTAACAAATAAATAAGTATTTCTCTAAATATTTCACTCGAGTTTCACGTATCATACATTATTTCTAATTACTTACAGTTGTCGTACCGTTCCGTACTTGATAAGTTGCTCAAAGATGACATCAAAGCTGAAAGAAGCGCTATAAAAAATAAAGCCTTCGATCGAAGTTTATCTAGAAACCATAATTGGATGCCACCCTTCAATGACGTCATGCAGAAATGGTTCACATATTCTAAACAACCTCAAGATCTAATTACAATGAAAGCAGTCTGGGAAAATATCGAACAATTAAAGTAGGTTAACCCGTACATTACACATATTTAAAACTCAGGTAAATATTTATTTTTAAATGCCATTTATTTCTTATTTTAGATGTGTTAAAGAATACTGCAAATGGATGATAGACCATCCTGAAATCCCGAGACCCGCTTATCTTGAACAGATTGGATATTTTGAGACCACAACGATGAACTCAGCTAATTCGAAAAATAAATAATTTGTGTTTTTTTTCCGCTTACCAAATATCAAATTTAAATGTTACAATATGCAAAAGGTACAATCGGAATGTTTACGAAATATAAATAATTTGTATTTTTGTTCCATTTATGAAATATTAAATTTAAATGTCACAATATGCAAAACGTACAATCGCAATCGTTTCTTACATATGAAGAAAAAACCAATTTTAGTGATGATTTAGAAGTTTTGGCACCGAATAAGTAAGAACTCTTTATATAATATCTACAATAATTAGGAAGTTTATGATAAAATTTCTTTACTGTGATTAGGCTTTCGAATACAAAAACGAACCGCCATTATGACCTACTGAAAACCAACAAACTAGACTACCAAATGTGTAGTTGGAATTCTAAATTATTTCCAAAACAGATTCCAGATAAAGAACCGCTCAATGTAAAAGCTGACAGGATAACGGATGAGGTTTAATTTTATTTATGAGGTGTGTTTTTGTCGTATGTAGTAATTATACCTGTACCTAACGCATTTTCAGGTAATACTCAAATTTATCGACTACTATGAAAATTTAGAAGCATCCAAGTCAAATGTAATAGAAATGAATACATTAAAAAAACTTTTCGAAGTCGGATTTAACGAACATGCCTGCCGAGGTACTGCTGCGATCTTCAAGGAACTGCCATGCTTGATTGGTGACCTAGCAAATAACAAAATGTCTTGTAAAGCTAAATTACAACGTTGTATAAAGCTAGACTTAGCCGCTGAAATCAATACGTCGAGGACGAGAGCATTTAACACAACGTTGCCGCCAAATCTGCGACACTTTCATGTTAATAATAATATATACGAGGGCTGGATTAAAATCAATATCCCTAAGGAATTAGATACAATGGAAGCTGTATTTAATAATATCGAGCACTTGAGATCCACAAAAGCTTTCTATAACACTCTGATAAAGGAGAAAAAGATATTACCTAGGTACCTCAAAAGATTTTATGAACTCGAAAAGAGAAGTGCTCCATTAATTAGGAAATCATCGGGGTTGCATCAATGACGTCAATAAATTCGAAAATTTTGAATTATTTCTATGTTTTCGTCATGCATTTTGTAGCCATCTGCTGTTTAGAAAGAGAACGACGCCAGTTGTTCAGAGAATATCTAATCTGCTTTTGTTGCGATGAATACAGACAATCGTAATTTAAACGCATTCCAATAGAGGGCGCGACTGACACACTTAGGATACAGCGACAATTTTTCGTTAGCAGATCATTTTCCACATAGTAATATTAGGTAACATTTGAATAATTGAAACTTTCAGTAGGTATGTATTTGTTCTCCCATTTCGCTTATTTAATTTTGTGGCCGTGCTATTTTATATTTTGGCAGAATAATAATAAAACGGCCGTGATCAATTTTTATTTTTTTAATAATATAATATAAATACACGTAAATTGTTATGAATATTAGTGAGACATGGTTTTAAATGCGTTGTTTCATTAATTATTCAAATAAAGAAATAGGTAAAAAAAAAATTTTTTTTTCAATAACCTATTTAAGGGGGTGATACATGCAGTAGCGCCAAAACAATACATATATCTTATAACAATATAAAAGATTTAATTACAAAGGTTTCAATGAAAAATATTATATTAACAGTTAATATCGGAACGAATTTACATGTGATAAA
Organism: Micropterix aruncella; assembly: GCA_944548615.1. Lineage (NCBI taxonomy): Eukaryota > Metazoa > Arthropoda > Insecta > Lepidoptera > Micropterigidae > Micropterix > Micropterix aruncella. The sequence continues at coordinate 21,054,081 of OX155950.1, forward strand.
AGTTTCATTTTATAATCTTCTATATCTTATCGATAAAGACGATAAAACAATAAACACATCGATTAAAGCGCCCCAAACTGCTATTTGTTTTTTTTTTTTTTAATAACTTACCTCTGCCTTAATTTTTAAGGCAGTATGTTCAACAGATTTAATTTGTTTTTGAGTAAAATTTTGCAATAAATGTCTGCAAAAAAAAAAAAATTTTCTGAATTTAATGACAAACTTGTATACTCTGAAAGGGTTTCAATTCATTATAAATGTTTTTCGCATTGCCGTTGGGATTAGATAGGTATTATTTTCAAACAAATGTTTTAAGTTTATTTTATTTTTATTTATTTATTAATTTACAATAACTTTATAATTATGTCATTTACACACCATTAACATACTACGGTTGAGTTGGGAGAGATTGAGCACATCCTATGGTGAAAATGTCTATCCGCATTCCTAACTAGGTCAGAGACCGTATCTAGGGATGCTGATTTTTGTTTAAAGGTATCGACATTGATTTTATAAAATCAATGGTATCGATGAGCTGACTCTTTTGATGTTATAAACTTACGTTGCATTGCATAATACATAAGAATATATACATATATACATACACATACATACACACATACATAAATATATATATACATACCTACACATATAAATAACACACGAGATTTGATATTAGTTAGTAATACATAATTTAATAAAACAACTTAAATTATTAGCGAGAGCAATTGAGACTCAGCATACATTGGACCCCTTTCAAGCAGGTACTTCTTTATAAGTATTTTGAATGAATTTAAGTTGTTTGCATTCTTATAACTCTCATTTAAATTATTATAAAATCTCGGCGCAAGGAAGTAAAAATGCCTTTGGGCAAATGAAGACTTTTCAATCGGAATATTATAATTTGACCCAGTAGCTTGCCTTGTGTTTTTAATTTGTTGGCTTCTTGTCTGTTGATCCTTAATTCTGTGAAACTGAATTAGTAACTGTTTTATGAATAATTGCCTCACATCAAGTACTCCATATTCTGTATAGAGTTTCGCTGAGGGGTATCTAGGGGTTTTTTATTTATGACCTTCAGAATCAGCTTCTGCGCATTGATCAGAGGAAGGAGCACTTGTGTGGTGCAACCACCCCATGCGATTGTGCAATAGGACCACAGGCTTTGGCACAACGCCATATACACAGTGTTGAGAAGGGGCTTTGGTAGAATATTTCGAAGCTATCTAAACACGTAGGCGAGTTTCCTTGTACTTGTGGCTAGGTTGCTTACATGTTGCTTCCATGTCAATGTTGCATCCATAGTGACACCCAGATACTTATATTCCCTAGTCCTTTCAATGGTTTAAGTGGGTAAGAATATGATCTCAGCGAAAGCATTTATTAATGTTTCCACTGATCTTTGCCCTTTATTTCTCATAGTATTCAGAAGGTTAACAAAATGAGACTTTAATCAGAATACACTAAAATTTTCATTTTCCTATCCGTTGTAATTCATATATACATTAAATTAATAAGTCATATTATTTCAGCAATTTTAATCCTACTAACTTTAATCGTGATTACCTGTTGCTAAAACTTGTGTATAATACGAGTAATATAAAATAATGAAATATAAATTACATAACAATATTATTAATCCTAATTTATCAATTTTCGGTATTCTATTTTGAATTATTTCCTATTGTTATTATTAGTTAGTTAGTATAACATATAACTTACTTGTAAAGGTTATCGTATTATGAATGTTTTTTTATATTTTTGGTAATAAATTATATATATGCGAATAAACGTAGATAAAAACGAAAGAGCTTGCTGCCTTAGGAAAAATCCTGGAACGTAATTGGCAGCAGCAGTAGAGAAAAAAAATTTTTGGAAATTATGAATTTAGTAAGAATGATATATGAATTTATTAAGACAGGCTTTTTAAATATAATTAGTTAATTATATTATTAAAATAATTATTCTCTAAACTGTTTGCTGCACATTGCTGTACATTCGCCAGAGTAATGGCGATTATGTTTTTTTAAATACCCTTTTTGGGACATTGGTCACTGGTCAGGTTAAGAACAGTGTACAATCTTAATGAATGGTAAACCTATAACGTTTTAGTATCTAGATCTAGTATGCAAATAAGCAATAACAAATATAAATATTCATGTACCTACCTATTGAAAAGTAAAATTATTATTAATACCAAATTAATTCAGTTCGAGCAAAAAAACAGATGTTATAAACAAAATTAGAAAACAGATATTATATAAAAAAATTGCAAACAGATATCATATCCAAAATGAAAAAAAAATATCAGCCAACAGAATAAGTACAACAGAATGGTTACAATACAACAGAATATGTCGAAAGCTTGAAAAACTATCTTAACAAATAATAACAGTCATTATCTTTACAAAATAACTAAATGACGCAGTTATGTATACGAATGTTGTAGCAGAAGTCAATTTCGTGGCATGGTAAATAAAGTTTGCAACGATTAAAGAAAAAAAGTTGACGGCTATGGTTAAAAATGGTCAAGTTATGAGAGACTGTGAATACAATTGTGTTTGAAATAATATGGCACATGCAAGACCATTAAAAAAAACATTTATTGACTATTAACTCTTATACATGAACTAAGATAGACATATTCTATAAGCTTTAATAAAATTTTGTAGGGTTGCGGTATTGGAATCCATTTGATTCTTGCAGTTTTTAATGGTTTGTGAAGTCTTGACTTGTAATCCATAAATGGGTCAATAGCATAAATTTCAGTAATATGTGTCAATCTAGAATTTTGATTGAATTCTTTATTGATTTCTTAATAGACTATTTCATTGGGCTAAATGTTACTCAAATATATACCATTTAAATCAGTTTTTCTAGTTCATTGTCATTTTATATTGAATTTTATTTGTACTTCTCACCCATACAATGGTATTCTCGGTGGCATAGTGATCAGCCGTCTGATCTTACATTGTTAGGTTCTGGGTTTGATTCCTGGCTAAGTCACCATTCGCCGATGGGATAAAATTTACTAAATTGCTTTTCAATTATGTCGATCGAATACAATAGCAAGAAAAACACATGTTACAAGCACCCTTACATAAAAACACTTCATAATAGAATTGGTTGTATGAGATAGTGTTAGGAAAATAAATCCGCCCATTGTGAAATTTCACAATAAGGAGTAGAAAATAGGTATTTTATCCGAACAAAATTGTCCTTAGAATCTTAAAAAACTGAAGCAAGTGTAGCGTTCTTTTAGAAAAAAATATTTCCATGTCATAATGTATAAGGTAATGGAGAATTAGTTTCAAAATAATTTGTTCGTTTGTTTCAAACAGCAAAAAAACTCGCTGGACTTAATAAATCTTAAATCCTATTTTAAAAATACGGGTTATTGTAAGTCCAGGCTTCGGTGGACTAAAATAAGATGATAGAGGCAGTAATTCCGGTAAAATTTCCAGACCCGTAAATCATTTAAAACTGTAAGAGTCTCATGGATTCTATGCCCAAAACTTTTAAAAAATCAACGAAGCAAATAAGAAAAAACTTAAAATTATTATATTATTCTTATTATCCATATCAATATTTTTTTATATTTTAGTAGTTACTAGTTTATCCAAATTAGTCCATGCATAAGTTTTAATGACCAATCTACAGATTTTGGAAAGTTATTACATGTTTCTCATGATTCTAAAGGTTTGGAAACACGAACAATATCAATTAAATCATCCGGGATAAAGGTTTGTAAGGACGACGAATCTAGAGGCAGTTTCATCTAAAGTCGATACAACTACGATAGCCAAGACAGGCTTACAGTACATACAGTTAGAAACCTAAACTTAATAATGAACTAGGCACAACATTTTAACTAAATAGTGTACCATAAATAATAAATTACCATAAATAATAAACAAGTACACGATTAACTAAGTCAACATTACCCAAATCATTTCATCAACAATACAATCACTTCCATTGATAAACGCCGGATTTTAATTCTATGATAATGGCGATATCTAAATACCTACGTTTTAATTAGTATTTACGGATGTAAACTCAGTGTGTTATACGTTTAGTCAGAACTACCATTGGCTACCACAGACTACGCAAGAGATTAGGATTATTTTTAATGTGCTGTTATTTTACACCGCTATCAGAAACTGATTAAAAAGGGAAAATATTTTATTAGATCGTCTTATCGGCTCATTAGTCATTTATTACTCTTTTACAGTGATTCTCTGCATTTTGCATAGGCCCGTGGGTCAGTATTGATAAAGTAGTGACTGAGATATATTGTACATCATGTCGGAAGCGGATATCCCTACCGTTGTAGTCACAACTGAAAATCCAGTTCCTTTGTCAATCCTTGATGAAATAAAAAAAAAGCGAATTGATCTAGGAGACAGAAAGTTCGTTTCTGATAGCAGATTGGATAACCATGACGACGATCCTGGGGTAAGACATACAATCACTATAACTATTATTTTAATAGCAAATACTTACAAAATAACTGTTTAAAACTACGTCTACGATCCATTATTTATAGGGCCTTGTGTGAATCTACTACTCACTATGTTGGGCGGATGCTCAAAAAGCAGCCTCGCACCACTTTTATTGCCCAAATGTTCACCCTAAAAATCATGTATATGAAGTCATATTTCTCTTATTGAGATACTTTTTCTAAAGAATCACATATAGGTACTTGATACCAGACAAGTTTTTATTAAAACGGCATTACTGCTGATACTTGTCTCTAAAGATAATACTCTAAATAATACTAGACCGACTAAACAGGATAATACTCTAAATAATACTAGATAGCCTTAAGGAGGAGTACCATAATAAACATCACATCACATCAAAATAACTGGCATATTTACAAATGTTTTATCTAAAAAATGTATAACAAATGATATAATATACATAGATAGTAATAGTCTAAAGATTAATGTGACTAATATTTTATTATTAAATGTTACATAACTTATAAGTCAATAAGTTCATGAATCCTCTAAAGGGGGTTCAAGAAACATTTTTGCTAAATAACTGCCGAATTTTATTTTTTTTTAAATGTTTACTTTTGGTTAGAGTGTTTTTCAACTCTAAAGTTATAAAAACGATTTTTATATTATATATCTATTGCAATTATTGTCATCCTCGCAGAAAAAGCCTTTTTATGAATTTTTAACGAATCTCGTATATGGATTTCTCACTCAATTAAATATATTGTGGTATAAATATATATTTACTCCGTAGCTTTGACCGATGGCTTTCTAAACATATATAATTTACAGCGGTGTCATTTGTAAGAATACCAAAATTACTCTCAAGGTGCATTTTACCTGTCACTGGGCCTTTAAAATAGCTCGTCAAGTCTCCCTTTCTTTCAAACTTTATATTAGTGACATTCCAAAGGCTATAATAAGTATTTTCTCCGATGTGGACAACATCACATCATGTACGAGGAATCTATGCTCACCGCCGATGTAAATAGAGACACTAGATAAGTACCACTGCAAATGAAGACTGTGCGGTAATGCAGTAAAGAAGTCTCTGAAGAATCCAATTATAACCTCACCTTCATTGGAATTACTGTCGACCATTCACTGACAAGAGTACGACTTCCCATCTCAAGAAGGGAGGGAGTAATATGGTAGACTACAATACCCATCAAACTAAAAACATTTTTACTTAAACTATGCGAACCCAACCGGGAAATAACAGAAAGAGCACTCTGCAACCTTAACCCTTGGAGTAAATGGGTATTTTCATGGATGCATCTGTCTCTTTTGCAGGATTTTCGGCGACATCGACCTTAAAGTACTATAACTACGAAACTACTACACCAATCATAAAAAGAACAACTGTACAATGATTGCATTGAAATTTCGAATATAGAATATTGAAATATCATTTTGTAAAACAATTAGATAATTATGAATAAATATGAGAACGTCAAAGAAGTGAAAAAAATGCGGAACCAGATCTGGTCGTATCATACTCAACGGATAATTGTTTCAGAACCAGATTTGGTCGTATCATACTCAAGGGGTTAAAATACATTCACTATTGCACAACTATAACCAAAATAAAACCACATAATTCCCCAATTAGTCTCCCTATGGATGGCCTCAGACTAATCTGACCCTACAAGAGATAAACTGAGAAGTGATGAGGACTAATGATGACATCACCAGACAAAAAAGAGGGTCCGATACGGGAGCAGCGGACGCATCATTGAGGTGCCATGATGATACGGGGATAAGGAAGCGGAGACTTAGTACAAACTCACCGAATATAGGAGCTACTATGAAAACACAACAATGAAGTAAAACAGTATGTTTCAGCGCCTCCAACAAGGCGTTTATTATATTACAAAAGCTGACGAGTCATGCAGATGACCCTACATGCTCTAAAATGTATAAGGCTTGGCTTTATTACTGGCGTGCAACTGTGGTGCAAATAGTCAACTCTGTAGATACTGGACCTCACTGTAAAAGTGTTTTGTTATTGAATTACGTTACTTTAAATTCAATCCATTGGCTGGGAAATTTCAATATTAAAATATTTACCCCTAATCTACTATCCCAAAATCGATAAGCAGACAACAAGAAAAGGTTTAAAAATATTATTACATAAACGAATATTACCAGGTAAATTATTTCGTTTCTATGTACTGGCGTAGTTTAGTCAGCCATCTAGGGAAGCTCGCCATTTTGGATAATCGAAATGCGATTGCGGTTAGTCATATTTTTATATAACGTAGCCGCTATATAAGCATATAATTCATTAAAAGTCTGCTTACTTATTTTTCTAGGCGTCAAATTTGCATGCACGTGATACAATGGCAGTTGAAGATGCCACGGTGCGAAGACGTACTACTTCGCAACCATATATGCTTCCGACAACCTCAACGGCATTAACAGCTAGAATAAACCGAAGAAGACCAGCTCGATCAGTAGCTTATGCTGATCCGCCTCATATCCAATACATGGAAGGAAGACCTTACGTGCGTAATACTAAATTTTATATATTTTTACAATTTACTTAAGTGTCGATATTGAAGAAGAATGACTTGTTGATATTCATCATGAATGCCCATTTTTAAAAATGGTGGTTTCTTTTTATCCCTTAGTTAATATTTTTACGCCAAATAAAACTGCATATATCAATCACTATGTCAATATGCATTATATAAGACTGCAAATCATGGTATGATGGAAAACAAGAACTCCAATAGTTGTCCACGTCTGGCCAGTATCAAACAAGGAACTTCCTTATTGAGATTTCTTTCAAATTATTCTTCATTTGTTAAGTACATTCGGTATATTCCACAGCAATGAATGCTTCCACAGCACCTTCCATACACCCGAGAGCAACGAATCCGGGTCACCAACATAAAACTTAATATCTCAGGAACCAAGAATTCTAGATTATTCAAATTCAAAATATTTTATAGGCTATTTAATACTATTCAAATGAAATTATTAAAATTTCTTGGTTTCTGTAAAGTAATGCCACCAAAAAGGTTAAAAAAACGGGTAGTTCGTATTAGATACGCCAGCGCAGTGATTTCCGTGAAATTTATGTGCAGCTCAATAAGATGCATGGTAGAGGGGTATACAGGGTGAGTTTTTAATTTGTAATATACCTTAATTGGGTGAATCAGTACGAGAAAAAAAAACAACTTTTGATTTAAAAAAATGGAAAGAACACAAAAATAAAAATAATAAACTTCCCAAAAAAAAATAAAAATATTTTAAATATGCAATGTTTTGAAAAACAGTATAAAATATATAAAAAATAGTATAAAACATATAAAAATAGTATAAAATATATAAAAAAAATTTAAAATAGTATAAAATAATCCGTATTTAGAGAGCTACGAATTCTAACTAATGTAACCACTTTTGTCTTAACCTGTACACGTACTAACGAGTAATAAGCAAAGAAAACTCTTGTAGGCTTGGGGCTTGTAGGCATTTGTAGCTCTAACTGCGATGCCTCATTTACATGCTCGTGCGAGCTAACGCGAGTCTACGCGAGATAGCACGAACACGAGCATGTAGACGGCACGTTCGCGTAGTCTCGCCACTAGTGATCGCTCGCGAGCGGCACTCGCTTCGGTGGCGGTTTTTTGGACGCGAGACAAAGGGACTCGTGGCGAACGTGAGCGTGCTGTTTACACGCTCGCATCGTTTCAATTGCTTACTAGCCGTTGACGGAGTGTGCCGTATATGTAGTTAGTTCAGCTTTATGGAGGGCAATAACGAAACGCTATTGTTTTTAGAAATGTATAGGTCGGAGCCAGTACTTTGGGACCCAAAACATATTAATCATAAAGATAAACAGAAAGTGAATGACGCATTAGTCGGATTTTGAACAAACTCTTGGCGGTTTTAAACACAAAGAAAGATTCATCAATGTCCATTTTTCGGATGCAACAGCGTCGCAAGAAAATATCTATAAGGTCCGGTGCAAGTTTTGATGATATTTACAAGCCAATCTGGTTTGCTTATGAACCCATGTAGAAGTTTTTATCACCAGCCTACGAATGTGATAAAACTATTAACGTTATTAATGTTATGTTATGCTGATGCAGTAACGGTCTTACGTCATCCATGTTGCGGGTCCAACACCGACTGAACGCTCGGCGAGCGTGTAAACAGTAGTTTGCGCCCACACTCGTGCACGACTCTGAATATCTGTCGACGAGCCTTGCTAGAGGCCCGTGACGTCCATTGGCCCGGCTTTCGGGATATGGTGTCGCAGGGCTTTGAGCCCTGCGGCAAGACTCAGTGTTAGGCGCTTAGGCACCTTATCGTGACGGTTTGAGACGGGAGTGGGTACATGGCATCTTTTGTGTCAAGACTGCTGAGCTGCGATACCCGCGCTGGTTATCCGCTAATCAAGCAGACTGCGTGGGTACGCCTTTCGGACATCTGGCGGCCTGGTGTGCAAGACTGCGTGGGTACGGCTGTGGGTCGTGTACGAGCATCTCGCGACGAGGCGCAACACGAGACGCAAGACGAGACGAAGCGAGTGTGGAAATGAGGCACGAGGTGTGTCACGCGGCACTGGCGCCATCTAGCTGTATAGGTCAGAGGCACTGAAGAATGGCTACTTTGCTCTACAAGATGTTTAAATGAATTGCACATGGGACTTAGTTATAGAGCTACAGTAATTACCGAGGCGATATGTTTTCGTTGCATGCGGTTTTAGGAAGCGACCATTTACTTACCGAACTGAAAAACGTTTTACGTCAAAACAACATAAATAATATCTTGAAAATCGAAGTACGAATTCACTGCGTTTGTTTTTCCGTTTATTTCAGTTATGTCAACAAAAAAAAAGTTTCTTTTATTCAATATTCATTAATTATTTTAATTATTAATGGTAATTATGTCAATTTTACCCGAAGAATGTTTCGGAGATGTAAAGGTTTATATTGGTGACCCGGATTCATTACTCCCGAGTGTACTTCTTGAGCGCCAAAATTCAAAATGCAAACTATGTTCTTCCCACATACAATTATTTTACCAGCGCAAACCAATGCAGGCGAAACGCGTCTTGAATTCACCCAAAGATATCAAAAATACTAATAAAAACGCTTTATTCGTACGAAAAGGTGAGCGAGCGAGCGAGCGAGGCGAGCTTATTGCCTGCAGGCAATATTTTAGAGCTAAGCTATACCATTGTATGAACATTATTTGCGAGTAGATGCTACGTAACTAAATCTATAACAACAGTAATTAAAATACAGAAAAATAGGATATACAGAAATATATATTTAACCAAAATAATCTACTTAACGCTAGTTTATGTTTACATAATATTGGCATATTATGCTATTTCCGCTGTGAATACTGTGAATCCTGTGAATCAAATTCACTAATGGATAACGTTATTTTTTCTAATCCCTATTTATATTATTAATCTGATATTGTATATGGCCTTGACCGTAAGTTAAACAACATTACGTCATATGCCCATTCATTTTTTATTTTTTTTAAATCATTTAATTTCTGTAATATAAATATTTATACGGCTGCTAATATAAAATCTACCTATGTGTTTAACTTTCAGTTTAATTTAGTAACTGTATAACTTTTATTTTTTAAAAAGTGTTAGCCGTATGATTACGTTGTTAGAAAATCGCTTGCTGCGAACCCCTGAAGTCGTTAATCACTAGACAATCATTTCAGTTGCGTTTAATACGAAACTATCTGCCTACCTGCATTATGGATAGCAATATTTACAAAGGAAACGAGCGGAGCTCGTATAAGTACGATGTGACAGTCACCTCTATACGGCAAAAGAAGGGATTCGCGCTTGTAGATTTTAGTCTGCGGTTTAGATATTTGGTTAAAATACAAAAAAAGGGAATAAAAATAAAAAAAATATATATACATAATATTATAAATATATATAATAATATAAATATATATATAATATATATAATATATATAATAATATAAATATAAATTAAAATATATATTAATAATGATTATAAATTTTAAAAAATAAAAATATATATCCTAAATATTTCTTTGACCTAACCGTGGCACTCTAGTGGGAATCCCTAAGTGAGCTTGCCTTAACACAGGGGTGCCTAGCAAGGCGGGCTCGGCTGCCCTTTTGCTTAGCATAATTGAAAGATAATCATTTGCGTTTATTGTATGCGCTATGTAACCTGGGCTCATACAGATATGTATATATTTTAAATGCATACAACGGCATTTTCTAAATTGTCAATTCATTTTCGGTTGTTCCCATGCATTTGAATGTATATGTAAAATAAATAAATAAATAAATGAATTACCACTTACAAAGTGAATATACACATACAAAGTGAACGTAGGTACCTACCTCTTTTGTTTCATTCTTTTTTTGCCAAATCTTCAAAAATATCTATTTTTGATTGACTAACATTATTTTAAAAATAAATAATTAACAGTAAATTTTATTTAAGTTTACTTATTATGAAAAATAGATTACATTCATAAATATTTTTATTGTTACGCTTCGGGCGAAAACACTGTTTATCAGATAGTTATCTTGACTTGATTGATTATAGTAGTATGGTAGAGATAACTGTAGCTATTTTTAATTTAATATAGATTTAAAAACCGCATTACTCCAATTTATTACTAACAGTTGCCGTAAAATTATGTTTATCGTGAAACATTTTAAGCTATTGCATAGCTTTTATCGCTGGCCTAGGCCAGCGCGGCGACCGAATGAAGAAATTTCTTAACGAAAATTAATGATTTTAAACTGATAATTTCGTCTAAACGAGTAATGCTTACGATTCGAAAAAAAATATATGTTAAACAAGAACATTTTCCTAATATTCTTCGCTTTAAATATTTTAGATTTTGTTTATATTACATAGTGAAATTAATTTGTGAAATTAGGTCTAACCGAACACAAAAACGACTACTACGCAAATACTATCATGCTTATTATTATGAAACCTGCACCATTTTAAAGATAATTTAATTATCTATCTTTTTATCTACGATTTTTCTCGAATAATCCGTTTTTTTTGCTTTATCGAATGAAAAATTCGTGCGCGGCGCTCTATCGGAAGACGTTTGAATTATTCCGAATCATTTGCTACCGCGGCCGCAAACGATTGGGAATAATTTCAACGTTTTCCGATAGAGCGCAGTTATCTGATATCAGAAAAAATAAAATAAATAAAATAAATATATAATTATAATTGCATAAGTTGTTAAAAATGCTATGCAATAGCTTTACCGCGGCAGTCCCCGAGTGCCACACGTATTATTATTTTTTTTGTTAACATTTTCGTTTTTTATGCATTCAATTATTAATTATCTCTAGTTTTCCAATGAAGGTACGATGTAAACATTCAGCATACAGCAATATGTTCTATATAGGGTTATTTTTTTTTTGGTGAGCACACGCGGGATTTAAACCAAGAAAAACGCGATATTGGACTCATTTTTAGAGACAAGCAAGGTATGAAATCCAACGATGAAAATCTGTAAAAATGGTCAAAAAGACTTTTTCTGTGAGGACAATAATAACCGCCATGGAGACATAAAATGAAAAATCTTACGTTAATCCCAGATACAAGTAGTTCAGGAACACTTAAGAAAATGTAAACCTTTAAAAACATATTTTTAATTAAATTAGGTTTTCACTAACATTTTTATATTTCTTTAAAAAAACGTATTTGGTTTTCTTTACTTTTTTCCATATTTTAATAAAAAAGTACGTGTGTCACTCGGGGACTGCCGCGGTAAAGCTATTGCATAGCATTAATAACAACTTATGCAATTATAATTATTAATTTAGTTTTTCTGATATCAGATAACTGCGCTCTATCGGAAAACGTTCAAATTATTCCGAATCATTTGCGGCTTCGGAATAATTTAAACGTCTTCCGATAGAGCGCCGCGCACGAATTTTTTATTCGATAAAGCAAAAAAAACGGATTATTCAAAAAAATCGTAGATAAAAAGATAGATAATTAAATTATCTTTAAAATAGTGCAGGTTTCATAATAATACGCCAAATAGTATTTGCGTAGTAGTCGTTTTTGTGTTCGGTTAGACCTAATTTCACAAATTAATTATACTATGTAATATAAACAATATCTAAAATATTCAAAGCTAAGAATATTAGGAAAATGTTCTTGTTTAACATATATTTTTTTCAAATCGTAAGCAGTACTCGTTTAGACGTAATTATCAGTTTAAAATCATTAATTTTCGTTAAGAAATTTCTTCATTCGGTCGCCGCGCTGGCCTAGGCCCGCGATAAAAGCTATGCAATAGCTTAAAAAACTAAAGCACACTGGAAGATTTACATTTCTTTTAGAGGATACATCAACTTATTGATTTATAAATTGACACTGAGATATGATAGTCATTTTGGATAATTTTTCAATGGATGTAATTTTATTTTCAAATTAAACTTTAGTCGTGTGAAACTATACCCTTGTCTAAATATTAGTATAGCATTTTTGTAGTTAAAATAAAAATAATCTTACCTTTTATTTGCAATGTGATGTTTAAGGGTGACTTCATGACAATTTTTAGATTTATGTCAATTTTTTAAATGATTATATATGAAGCAACTAATTCGGTTATATATTAACCATAATAAATTATATTTAGTAATTAAGCGGACGCTCTCAAGAATTTGGAGTACCGGAATTTCAGCTTTAATTAGCCACTTGTCCTATATTGATAAAATAATATAATTCTTTGCATATCTCTTTACTATAAGTGCTTTCTTATAATATCTTGTGATTCATAGATATTCATCACTCGATCATGGTTTCGCGTGACGACCGTTTTCCTCATTTTGCTTGCCACATTTTTCGTTTGGCTAGTAATAGTTTTTGGAAATTTTCACTGAATAAACATTTTCCTATCTTATAGCCCATGTCCGCTGTATTTAACGCAGTGATTCCCAAAGTGGTCCAGGTGGACCCCCAGGGGTCAACGGGAGACTCGACGGGGGTCTACAATGGCGTGAAAAATATGGTAGAAATGTATGGGAATATGGTAGAAATGCAGCAGCATTCGTTTGGGGTCCACCAAAACAAGTAAAATTTTTAAAGTAGTCTACGAGAAAAATAAATCTGGGAACCTCTGATTTAACGTCTATAGCCAATTTTTGAGACGCAAAAAAGTTCGCTGTAATTCCAAAAATCCAAACATCACACGAGGTGTGACAGAAAAGTACTGAGAGTCTCTTTTGCAATAATTTCAATTTATTTTCATTCGTGAGTATTATCACTAGACATCTATAGATTATATGGGATTGCATATTTGCATATGCAAATGCATAAAATACTATTTTTAAAACGTTGTTGCATATTTTAGTACTTTCTCATCGATAGTGCTTATATCAGTAGTTATCAGTAGTATATCAACGGTAGTATATCAACTTCTTTCAGTAGTATATTAACGGGACCGGGCAAACGGCCAAACGGTTGTAGCGTCCATGCCCCGTTGACAGCGGTTCCCCTCGTTGTTCCGAAGTTAAGCAGCGGCGGGCGCGGTCAATACTGGGATGGGTGACCGCCTGAGTATTTGACTGCGTGATGATACAAATGCCTACCTAGAAGATTGGGGCAATAGGCAGCAAGGCGGGTTCCATGAAAAGACATATGCCTTGTGAGTAAAAAAAAAAAACCCTGCCTGAAGAGGTTTTTGCAGAAGTAGCGCTAAACTTCAAGTTCTGTACAGTAATGTCAGTTGATATAGAGAGGTCATTTTTAGCCAACAAATTTATATTAAGTGACAAACGTCACAAGTTTGCTTTAGAAAATTTAGAAAAATATTTTATTGTCACTAGAATTACAACAGATTATTAATAATAATATGTATTTTTGTGAAAATATACGTAAATTTTAATCATAAAGAGCATCTTGATTGTCCATATTTTGTGCCTATTTTGCCCTATACCCGCATATTTTGGCACCTTAATAGTGCATATAATCCAATGAATAATTATCACCTTTAAAGCAGTTTCCTTAGGCAGCTATACATCGGCTAAGGCGTTGTTTCTGGTCTCCGTGGCAATGCTGGAAGGCTTCGTAGCAAGGCTTCAATTAGAATTGCCTTCAATTCCTCTGTTACCATATGCGACGTTCTTTAAAATGAGTTTTGATTTCGAGGAAAAAAAAGTCACAAAGGATAATCGGAAAAATAAAGAGGTTAGGGAACCACGAGAATCCCTTTTTACGCGAATGCCTAAAAAAAGGAGTGGTATGTGTTTAGGATTCATGTATCAACCGACTAAAGTGCGGCGGCGGCGCAGCATTGCGCTATCGTTTTAAGATACCTGCCGCAGGGCCAATGTGCAAACTTTATTCTTTTACAAAACCTGTTTTTCAGCGCGAACATTTTACTTCCTAATAACTCTAAATTCAACCGTTCAATTTTTGTAAGTGCATATGTTTTTGAGTAAAAAATAACTATTTTATGATTTTTTTTAAACCGTCCGTCCTCACTGCCGCACTCTGTATATGTAGATCGAAAAGCGTATCCAGTAGTTACCAAATACCACCTTATCAACACGTTCCTAACATCTTAAAATAAGTACTTGTAATCCCGACTAAAATGTTACCACTGCAATAAGAACATGGCTATTATCCTTAAGCATAAAACTTATGTATACAAAGGCAGTAATAAATAGTATGCAGCGGCAGCGATGTGAAACAGACAGTCTAGAGAGAAACACACGATATTCAAGTCTATTGGATCGTTTGGTCCCTTATAATCTCAAAAACTACTAAACATACAAATTGAAAGTGCTTAAAAATCACCAATGAACTACATTTATCTACTCTACATAAAAAGCACACTTCTCGCTGATATTTTACTTAGCCTACATTCCTGAAATAAAACTAAGGAGCGTCTTGAAACCCAGTTTAAATACTCACAGTTTTAATACTAAAGACTTTTTTATACAATATATACTTTTTTAATATATAATTGGGTTTTTAAATACTTGTCTTTAAAATATATGACTAGATGTTCATTACTTTTGACGAGGACTATGTTGGTTTACGGGCCATTTATCGCCGGCGAACGATCACTCTACTTGCATTCATAACAAGAACAAGGCTTATACTTCTCGAAAAAAAACAATTCCTGATAAAATGAAATTAAAAAACAAAGAGGAAACAATGAACAAGCATGTATATTACAAACTATGAATGCCATTTTGAATGATATTTACCCGGAAAAATTTTTGAATGTTATTTACCCGGACGGTATTCCACTTTTTTTAATATATGATTACAAGTTTGTCGACTAAATTATTGACGAAGGTATAAAACAGCCCTTACGCTGGAGCCAGCGTTCTTAAACTCACCTGTAAAAACCCGAAATTTACAAAACGTGGCTAAACTTCACAGAGCATGAGCACCATGCTTCACTAAACATACCATATAGAAAGATATTAGATATGTAACCAACAAAGAGCGATGCACCAGTATGCAAGTCCTTCCCTCTACCCCCCCCCCCCCCCTACCACCCCTCACTGGCTTTCCATCATAGCCTCTGTGAGGCAAGCGGTGAACTCGTTTGCGGACGATTGAACTAAAAAGTGTTCACAGCTGGATGCTCAAGAGTGCTCTATCGAAATGGACATCTGACAAAACTTTAATATAACCACCTAAACAACTAGATTATCCCCTGTGATATTTTTAATCCGCGCATAGTTAGTGCAATTTTTTTTTTTGTTAACTTTGAGAGTCAATTAAATGAACACATTTTTTCAATAAACTGGTAGATATTTCCCAATAAAATTCTCGAAAAACCAAAAACCTACATTTTGTATCGAAGTAATTCATTCTTTTCTATATTATATAGTAATTCCCTTTTTTCCTAAGTTTTGATATTGAAACTAGAATCACAATACGTAATGCAAAGATATACTTCCTTTTATCTCAAATTATTAACAAAGAACAAAAAAAAACATATTTCCTCAATGCTGCACTATTCAATCATCGATTTATCCATTGTATATAAATTATTGCATATGAAAACTAATTTGCTTTGGAGGAGTTGAAAATTAAAATATTTGAGGATTTTAAAGGAGGCTTGCTATTTTAAATGACATTTTATTGTAAAATATTTTATTTGATAATAGAACGATAAGCTACAACAACATGTAAAACATTTTAACATATTATATAGTATGGACTCCATAGCCTATTAAACTATATTATATAATTATTACTATCTCGAATAAGATTAAAGAGTTAGGCCTCATCATCGATGAACTCTATGAATAATTTTTTATCTATTTTCGCTCTTAGTCGTCAGAGTTCTTTCTTTTAGACCTCTTCGACCTATTATTTTTCTAATGCCTACAGCTTCGTTCAGTCTCTGGTAATCTATTGAAAATTCCTTTTCACAGGAGCGACTTTTATCTTGTTCTTTTATCATGCATGCTGCAAGACTTTGGAATATTTTTTTTTTTTTTTTATATTTTTCATATAAACAGTTGGTAGCGACCCCTACTCTTGGTATAGTCAAATTGTTTTTAGATAATTATGTGGTATTATAGGTACCTCATGTGGAAAAAATATTTTTTTAAGTATTGACTATTTTTTTAAATTGTAAAACAATTAATAAATAAATTTATAATAAAGATTTAAAATCTTTTTACAATAATTTGAGCTGCTAAAATACTGCAGTAAGTCAAAATATAAAAACGAAGAGTCAGTTATAAAATAGTCAAATTAAAAATATTACAAGTATAAGTTTACAACATTAACAATTGCGCAATAGAAATAGTCATTAGAATTTTTTATATTTTAATCCATCTTCGATAATCAAAGTAATTGGATTTAGTAATGTCAATAGTAAAAATTGAAAAGAAATAAAAGAATAAAAAAGCTTGTAATAAATTTAATTATGGAAGATTAGAAAATCCAATATTATCAAAGTTTTTAACAGATTACATTCGGTTCTAATTGAGCATATCCGGGACCTTTTTCTTAAATTTAACGTCTCCAAGACCCCTGACGCACAATGGAATCTTGTTATAAAAATTATTGGACTGATACAAGAAACTATTTCTAACCTTACTTAGTCGCACTTTTGTGACGCAAGTCTTGTTTTTTTCGCGTCTTGACGCAAGACGCAAGTCTTGTTGTGTGACTGAACATCCGAATTAGTTAAAGTGGTGCTGATGTTTTGATCTTGCATAGATGACACCCTGGTTTATATAAGCGGCATACATTGTCATAATACCAAATTCAATGAAATATGCTCCAGGTGTTATAACATAAGAGACCCACCTTCTGTAAAATCCTTTATGAATCCTCTCTCATATATAAGTAATCAGTTTTTGCTCTTTTATCGTATTCTTTTTCCTTTGTCCTCCTGGGTATAATAAATTGAAACTTTCTTTTTACTTTTTAGCTTTTTAGTATTCTTGTATATTTGTAACTCTGATATGTGCTCATCGATATTATATCAAATAATTCAAGTAACTGTTCAAAATTGTCAGGTGGAAATAAGCTCGCCTCTCAAAATATAAGCGAATAATTGTTTTTCATAATTTTATTATTATATTTATATATAAATTTATAGCACACAACAATACTTTTATACACTATACTAAAATCAATGTATATATGTTACGCAAATGCCCCTTTAGAATATGGGCGCTACAGTAAAGCTAACGCAAGGTTTTTAACCCTTTACCAGGAACATCGGTCTCACAGACCGCTATGCTTTCTAAGAAAACCCCTCAGCGACCCACCGCTCCTATATATAATAGTAGTCTCCTATTAGTTCCTGCCGTGTCGGCGCACGCGTCTGTAGGAGCGTCTGTTTCATTGTTTTAGCGCCGTTTTAAAAAGTCGTAATTATAAGTACCGGTTAGTGAGACCTTCTGCGGAGGTACCGATGACCATGACGGACAAACTTGAAAAATGAAAGACTTGTAAACTCTGTCCATACGCAAGACAGGCTATAAATGCATTAAGTACTCGGATCCTTTATGTTTAGAGTGTTCTATAGAGGTTTGCACAAAATGTGCAACGAATACGATATAAGTTGTGAGTTAGAAGTGTGTTTTATTACCAATAACTCAAAATAGCGGTCCCACAGACCGATGTTCCCTATTACGTAGTTTAAAATCATGTTCCCAGTAAAGGGTTAAATACTATTAACTAATTATTGTATTCGATAAAATTAGGGTTTTTCCTAATTCTGGTTTAATCCACCTTTTCCGCCGATCAATATTTTTAATTGATAGATAAGGCAGTGATTATAAAGCCGATATCGTTTTGCGCATACTATTGCAATAACTTATGAAATAAATTCAAATTAGTAAGCAAATTTTTTTGTATCCAGCAGACTGTAGTGATATCTATGCAATGGAATCGAATAGAAAGGCACTGGATAAACTGAGACGGTTACATTATGTATGTGCACTCAATATTACATGTTATTTCATCATAGTTAAGATAAATATATGTTATTTCCCAAACTCTATTATGAAGTTTCCAATGAGCGTTAGTTGTTGATTGTTTGTAGATATTCAAAAGTAGGTGATCAATCTTAGCTGTTCTTTTATTCATAAGAAATAAGTATCCAATTCTTTTAATTAATTATCGATAGGTACGTATCAGGCTTTATGATGTAGTAATCAATTGCAAAATCCGAGAAGTTTCCTTGCGTATTATCTAACGTCCGCGAACCCCGTAGATATTATATGGAGAATAATTTACCTGTTCTATTTAAATACTTCTAGACAGCTTCGAGTAGTGATTTTATCGATAAGAAATTTTCCTAATAATGATTCCATTAATGCAACGTATCTATATTTTTTTTAAACAAGTCATTTTCCTGTTGCTGTACTACGAAACATATAGATACAAATTGGTGGCACAAAGATAACACTAGTGTTTACAATTTTGTCGGGCGCCCACCTTATTTCGATCTTGCCTGATAGATTTTTTATTTATTTATTTGTTGTTTATTTATTATTGTATTTTATATTAGTTGCTTGCCCAAACTTACTAAGCTCACTAGTCAGTGCAAAACATTATTTTATCAGTTTATATCCGATTATTAATAAACAAAAGGATTCAAACGTAAAATTGGGGCGGGCTTAGTCGTGTCCGAGTAGTAGTATTTTACGTAATAACTCCATGATCTCCGATTCTTTAGCGAGATGTCTGTTAAAGAAATACAAGTCTTTTGTTTCGATGCCATTTAGTTTTTTTAATAATCTTTCGCAGAATTCGAATTTGATAGATAGTTTGGGTTCGGTAGAAGGTTGCGCTGGTAGAGTCGAAATTGCCTCTGCTGGTAATATTCATCGGCACTCCCGTAACTCTCTCGGTCGCCCGTTGCTGAATTTTTGGGTAATTTGGTTCCTCTCGTGCCGGGAGTTCTTTCGATTGCCGTTTGCTTTGATTCTCTTCGATTATTACCATTATTTTGAGTTTCAATCAAACGGAACTTCCAGTAAAATCTAGAAATTTAAAATTCCGGTTATTGTGATTAAGGGAATATCGCTTTCGATTCAGGTAGCTTTCGAATTAATATTTCGACCGCTTTGTAATTATAACTTTATTTATTTAACTATTATTTAAGAAATAATTACTATAAAACATTGATTTTGCTTAAAAAAATAACTGAAACAGAATGGCAAAACATTAACCTTATGCTTATTTATTTCTGTCACCCAACTGGGACAAGACCGTAGGTACTACAATGAGAAAAATATTAGATTTCTTCCTAAAATGTCGTTTTGTTAATACGGCTTTATACAGAATAATTATGTATCAATCGTAAGTTTGATGAATTGTAAGGAATTTTGTTGAAACTCCATTACTCGATTAAAGGTTTTACCATGCTCCGTACGGGTAATACGAATAATACAGTGAATAATAACGGTATGATGTAGCTTCAACGCGGTTCTTGTAACTGACTATAACCTTACGTATGTAATAACATGCTGTCATGGTAAAAGCAAGATCTGATTGTGCGCCGTAATGAATGTCAGTATGCCCGTGACATTGTAACTACCTCGTTACGTGTCATATTGATACATACGTACGAACCACAGTAGTTACATGTTATATACATAATTCCTTTTGGTACATCCGTATTTCCGTGTATTACAGCGTTATATTTTCCTCGGTGTAGGGTGGACAGAAGTCCAGATGATATTTCAATAAGCATACTGGCTTCACGCACTCGCAAGATAGATTGCTTGCAAAGAATCTTATGATTGTAGGCTATCTCAATAGTTGCTTTTTTGGTATCGGCTTATTACTTGCAGAGTTATTATGTCATGAAATTCGGAAGATTTTCGCTGCAGTTTTTTCACCTGGATACCAAATTGATTTTATATCAAACCGTACGTATTGATAGATTAGATTAGATTAGATAGATTTTTATTCGAAGTAGACTTATAGTACTTTCCGAACGTCTTATATTTCTAGACATTTATGCCTTGCTTGTAGGCTTTACCATTGATTACTACACTATATAATCACTATATAATCACTTCGTAATAATAATAATAATAATAACATTAAACAAATGGTTTTTATAGCTATGTTACACAAAAACGACTTGACCAGACCAATGTATCACTTAAAAAATCTTCAATTTTATAATAGCCTTTAGAGCACAAAGTATCTTTAACAATTTTACTAAATTTAGTGTCTGGTAAAAGGGTTAGTTCCTCAGGCAAAGTGTTATAAAAGCGAACACCGTCTCCAATAAAAGATTTACTAACTTTTGCTAACCTAGAGCCCGTAATGGCTAGTTTATTTTTGAACCTGGTGTTCCTATTGTGAATGTCACCCAACCTACGGAACCTGTGCAAGTTTTTACGAACATACATTATGTTATCGAATATATACTGACTATAAACCGTCAGAATATTGATCTCTTTAAATTTCTCTTTTAGCGATGCTCGGGAGTTTAAACAATAAATGGATCGTATGGCTCTTTTCTGCAAAGTAAATATCGTTTGCATATCGGCTGCGCGACCCCAGAGCATGATATCATCATCATGATATCACCACGACGTAATTTAGTGACGTCATTGATTGAATCACTCAAAGAAGTCATTGAATACTGATCTAGTTTTTGCTATTACTTTGTTAAACAATGGTAGATTCTGGTATTTTAATTTTAGTCAATATATTTTTTTTAATGTACCCAAGATCTAAAAATACCAAAGCAGGCTCCTTTCATAGATACATATTTAATATTAAATACGTGATAGATCGTATAAACCGTACCCTCACATTTGTGTGGGTTAATAACTCATGATCACCCACACTAGAGTATTGAAAACCGAACACCGTCCTTAATATTGTAACATAATATTATTATATTTATTTTGGGCAGCAGTGTGTGGTGTGAAACCGTTTTTTTTTCGTTCAGCTGGCTGCCCCTTCGACGTTTGCATTCATGTAAATCCGCCCGGGTATAAATGCTGGTTTACACAAAATATTGTTAATGGGATTAAGCCGGGCGGCGAAGCGGGGCAAATGGATGGCCTACCGGGCCGCTAATGAAGTTATTAATCCGTTTACACTTCAAACATCCCGCTGGGGAATGGCACTCGATCCGTGTCTATAATTGTCCAGCCGATGGCAATCCTATAACGGACGTTCTATGAACCATCCATGTGCACAAACGTACCAAGCAACTAAAAATGTATAATATGAAAGAAAGCTAATGGAATATTTTTAGGTACTAGCTATTATGGAAATAATACCTAATACCCCAACAATAAGTCTCGATACATTCTACATCTTAAAAGATACCTTTTATAGCAGTAATCAGTTGGAGCAAGTACATAAGAAACTTTTAACCAAAATAATGTGACAAAAATAAAAAATAAAATAAAACATTTTTTTTTTAATTTGAACATCTTAGTTATTGAATAGAAGTTTGACAAGCGTTGAGCGCGCTGCGCCATCTAGCGGCAGGTAAAAATATTGCTATCAAACATTATTAGGGATATTTTACATTATTTTTCAAATAATTAAATTAAAAAAAAAAAAAATATATAGAAAAAAAAACGTATTTCTATATTAAAGTTGCTTTTTTGATCATACTGATTCACCCACTTGAAGGATGCCGGTAACTTAAAACTCGTCCTGTATATCGTCGCTCTATGTGTGATACCGTACACGCCACAGCGCCAGCTAGTAGACTATTCAGGGCATCGAAAAAACCGAATAACTACGTTCACGAGCTGTCTTTTTTGAATGTGTAAATAAAACTTTTTTTTTCAATATTACCTTAATGTACTAACGATTGGTAGTGAATAGTTTAGTACAGCTTGGGCCTAAAGATCAATTTTATTCTTGGATCGGCTCAATTCCTATTCAGAAGCCTCCATGTGATGAAGGCTAACCCGGTTAAGACTCTCGCGTCTCGGGCCTCGCGGCTGGTGGACCGGTTTCTCCTAGTGGGATTGCATCCCGGCGCTACTTGATGCGTCACCGTTCGGCGACGCCAATCGGTTGCGCACTTTGACTAATTGCTGAAGTAGTCTGGAGACTATGGAAATATACTGTCTCCTAAGCAGCAGTGGTGGATGTTGACCTGTTGTCATGCCACTCTTGAAACGACCTATAGGCTACCCGACCCCGTGTGGCACTACAGGCAAAGGACGCCTAGGTCACCAAAAAATTCAAATTTAATTACCACTGTAATACAATAGGTAGAAGCCGCGTAAGCGACTTCGGACCCGTAACCAGTCGGAAGGATGGAAGTATCATGAAGGTTAATTCCAGACGAATATATACTTCTGAAACTGGCAGATAGGTAAACGATGCTGCCCGCTGGGTACCTTCCCCGTTGCCTCGCCGTAAGGCGTTGGCCTCTAATGTGCTTGTTGGCGGAGCTAGACAGTAGGTTTGTCTTATCTCTAAGTCTTCTACGCTCATCCCACGGCTGAAAGAATGATCACATATCGTTATACCAGCCTGGGGTGACGGGTTCACCCGTTGTAGTCGACACCGCCCTACTATAATAACGATTAAATTTGTCATGTATGTATTACCGTATAAAACCATCAACTCATGCCTACAAGATACCACTGCAATGACAATTACAAGAAAACTAAGCAATTTGAGTTTTCGGGACTTGTACAGAATGATCCAAAGCGTGGTTTTAATTCAAGGCCATGCAACCATTGTAAAGTTTAAAATTTTCAATATTTTCAAATATGAGATCCTGTGCCGGTGTTTTCTTTTACAGCATCCTGTTAACAGTCTGGTTATAGAGTTACCGTAAATGTGTAATGTTAAGAACTACGAACAATAATGGAGAAGCTCGTGATTAAATATCCGAGCCTGGACAATCACTCATCGCTACTGCTTCTGCATGACAAAATTTAACCACAGATTTCACTGCAAACAGTCGCAAAGTTGCAGAAGTTACGGCTGGAGACTCTTGGTCACCCATCTTACTCTTGCCAGACCTTGCTCCAATAGACTTTCATTATTTCAGAGTTTAGATAACTTTTTACAAGAAAAAAAATCAACTTTGAATAGTCGGGGAAAAACACCTTTAAAGCATTCATTGGTTCCTGTCCACGAGAGTTTTAAGGCAGAGGAATTAAGCAAATCCCAATAAAATGGAAAATCTGCACACAAAATTAGGGTCAATATTTCTTTTAATGAAATAGGTGGCCTTAAATTTTCTTTATAGAACAGCAACTTTATAGGTAAGGACCCAATATAAAGATAATAAATCTATTAAAATGGATAACTTGAAATATTATCCACGACTGAAGCTGAAATGGGTGTATCAATAAAAAAATCTACAAAGGTTTTCTGGTTAAGGTTCACCCAAAACTCCTACAAAAATAATATCTTTACATTTTTTCAGTCTATAAACGGAGAAGACAGGATGTCACAGCAAAGCTCACAAAGGCAATCAAATGAAAGCGGGAACGACTCGCCCTACACAGGTGTGTATAACTCACAAACAAAATTCTGCACCTATAGTTAATACTAACCAAGAATTCAAGGGACGGGAATGTTGTCTGTCCGACAATATTACCCTCAGTACGTAAGTACCTCAATTCCTCATGGATCCCCATCATCAGAACAAGATTTTGATAAAAATGGGACCAATCTGCAAGTATATACTTTCAAATACAAAAAGAATTTTTCAAATCGGTTCATAAATAGCTCTGAAGTAACAAACATTAAAAAAAATACAACCGAATAGATAACCTCCTCCTTTTGTGAAGTCGGTTAAAAATGAGAAAGCTCCAACGTGAAGTATATGCGAGAAGGCGCTGAAGATATGTTGAACTAAATGGGTAATTTAACAAACGCATCTGTTTTAATGTTGTTCGGAATAGATATTTCTTAAAGCGATTAATTATTATCAATAGGGGAAAGGGGGCTAGCTCCGGACACTTACTATCATTATACATGTTATGTAACTGTTTTTTGACAAAAAATAAAACAAAATAACAATTCCATTAAACTTATACAAATATTTTTATTGATTATAAATGACAAAACGAATAATATTATGTTTTGAATAAGTAGAACGTATATATATATATATATATATATATATATATATATATATATATATATATATATATATATATATATATATATATATATATATATATATATATATATATATATATATATATATATATATATATATATATATATATATATATATATATATATATATATATATATATATATATATATATATATATATATATATATATATATATATATTTGTTACAATAATCCAATATTTTATAAATTAAAGGGAAAATGAATGAGCGTTGTTTTGACACAAATT
This sequence comes from Micropterix aruncella, assembly GCA_944548615.1. Lineage (NCBI taxonomy): Eukaryota > Metazoa > Arthropoda > Insecta > Lepidoptera > Micropterigidae > Micropterix > Micropterix aruncella. Next base: position 21,079,415 of record OX155950.1, read on the forward strand.
TTTCACAAATTATAATGATGCAGTCGCATTTCTGGAATACCAGTTTCAGCGTGGTTATTGATGTTGGGATCTTCTTCCATAGAGCTACCATTGAATTTTGGATCTTCTTGCCTTAGGAAACTGGTATTTTTAATTTTCAATACCTAATTCTTTTACGACCTTGTCAGGATCTCGCTCAATTGGGTTTTTGGGGTTTAATAACCGTTTGCTTTTTAAAAGCATTTGGATCTAAAGAAATAATGTTCAAAATACCTTTAACGTCAAACACAGACACACTCGCGCTTGCAATGTTTCTGGATATCATGTTAGGAGTTGAAGAACCAGAACTAAAATAATCGCAATGGTGTCTGCAATGGTGTCCGGAACCAAAAAAATGGTGTCTGCGACGTCAATGCCTCTTTTATTGTCATGTTAACGTTTTTCAACAAGTTTAACCGGATATCTGCAAATAAGTACACAAGCACGTGATTAAAACAGTTTTTGAGGACCAAAATTTTTATAAATTTGATAATGTAAGTGTCTTACCAGATTCGAAAATGTCACTAACAAAATATATTTCAGAAGCTGTCTTAAATTAGTTTACCTGAGGGAGAAGAGATGGTTTTGGATTATATGTTTACCATAAATAAATGAAGAAAATTTTCACATACCGTTGATGTACGTGTGCGTCGTTTGAAAGTTGGACGTAAGCTTATCGGCATTGCGTATGTAGAATAAAAGTAAGCTCGCGACCACAGGGCTCGGCTTACGAAGCTGTACTGTTCGCAACTAACCAAGCAAGCACCGATTCACCGATATGGGGAAGATGGGAACAATATTCACCGATTAGCTTGCATAGCTTGTGTCCGATTTTGCCTTGCATCCGGGGCTAGCCCTATCTCCCCTAACAATACACGAAGACTGAATAAAACTAAATTCGAATGTTTTTATACTTTCAAATATCTAAGCAGCTTATAAATATAAGCGTAGACAAGATGGAAATTTTTTAAAAAAACTCTGACTAAGCCTACTATTCAACAAGTCGAAGAAGCAACTCCCTCTAAAAAAATGTAGAATGTTCGATTGAGGGAAATATAATGTAACATAGAACAAATGAAACTTTTATAGTAGGAAAAAATTAGGACGAGGATCAAAACGACACCATCCATCAATCTGCAAGTTATTTATACATCTTATTGGGCGTGGAACAAAATGGTGATGACATTATTCGGAATTCCGTCTTCGATAATTAGAATTAAACAAAGCTATCATTACTTGAACATTGAAGTTACAACTAGCACAATGGTTTGTATGTTAACTTCAAAATAGCTAAATGATAGCAATTACACACTATAAGATGATTACTTTAAAAAATATACAATGAGGAAATTTTCTTCAAATTCTTCTGATAATATTAATCAAAGTATTCTACTACTATATAAACGCGAAAGTTTGTAAGAATGTATGCATGGATGTTTGTTACTCTTTCACGCAAAAACTACTGAATGGATTTTGATGAAACTTTACAATAATATAGCTTACACATCCGAATTATACATAGGCCATAATTTATTAAGATATATAGTTTTCTATCATCATTATCACAATTTTCCATCACCACGCGGGTGAAACCGCGGGGCGCAGCTAGTAGTTCATAATTATGTAATAATATCAGTTAATTATTGGTTACGAAAAATTACTTAATTTATAAAAGTAAATTCATTTGCATTTAATATCGAAATTTGCATTAAAATCGAATGACTTTAAGACATGACAGTATATGTATTGTTGATAGCAGAATCCGATAATAAATACGCTTACATTAATCAAAAATATAAAGCAGAAGAGAAGAAAGTTCTTGAAAAGTTTATATTTCTTTATTCCCAGCTCGGAAACAACTTGCTCCACAGGGATATGCTAACGGTGCATATAATTCCAACAGTGACCTCAGGTCTTTAAGTAATCGAGGTAGAATGAAAAACCGTTCAGTGGGTGATACGATTTCAATCAAATCTATGGAATCGCCTTTAGCATCCTCTAGTGATGAGAAACACAGGAAATTTCGGTAAATATATAGATCTAATTATTCAATGAAATAGTCCTATCAATCTGATATATTCATACAAAAATGTTTGTTTAGTAAAGTAGATGTTTGCCAACAATGTCCTTATCGGTTTCATTGATGGAATCTAAATTGTATTGTTCTTGCTTTTATCATTTGAACGAGTGACATTGTTAAAAAAACCAACAAACGTAACATTGATTATGGGGGATTCCGGTACCATAAACTAAAAGTATTTTATACGGCATTATATGGCACAATTAGTCAAAAGAATGCCCTTTGTTCTAACTAAAGTATGAGACACAGAAATGGCTCATCACCATGAACAAGGACAACTGCACCGTTTCTGAAATAATAGAAATTTTCAGTACATGACGGCGTTCTAATTAATTATATCTGCCAACATCAATGCTATGTAAGCTTTAATATTGATCATGACTCATATTATGTCCACAATCATATTTTGAAACTATAGTAAGCTAACACGACCAAGTTTTAATTAAATTTATTGAATATTTTTTTCCCAACTTTCTTATCAATTTCATTCTGGAATGGTCAAGGATTGGAACGAGCTTAAAAACATTATTATTTGTGGCAATACGTTAACGTTTAATTAGACCAGTGCGAAATTAAACTCAATTAAATTAATTATTTCAAATTTATTTCAGGCATGTACTCAGTTTAACAAGCAGTCTCACATATGCAATATTCATCTTCGTACTTGGAGTTATTATATTTTTGTGGGATTTATTTTACACCGGTATAGATTTATCATCTGTAAGTATTTTCTATTGCGTATCATTTTACTTTGTAACAATTTAATCGAAATAGTTTTTGTCTTTGTTTTCAGATATATTGTTTATTTCTTATAGGAGTTGGATTTCTTTACATAGTATATCTATTAATAGATATTCGCATATATATTTCGAAAGTTAAGCAGTACCAAAAACTAAAAGATAAGCAAAAAGAGGCATACGAAAATCATCTTAATGTAAGTTTCCTTATATTAGCGCTACAAGTTATGATAGGAAATGTTGTCTCTCTGTCCCTGTATGTGACAGAAAACATGATTTTATGACAGCCTTACCAATACTTATTTTTTAACATACGCATAACCTACCAATACGCATAACCTACCCAGTGGTTTTTAACCTTTTTGTCGGCCTGGACCACTGGGAAAGAATTTCTTTCGTCACAGACAGCCTCCCTAGGTAGGTGGTGGGGTGGAGTCACCCTAGTCACCATAGAAGATTTTTTCAGAAAATTATAAAGGCTAAATAACTATTATTGCCGTGTTGAATGATGAACGAGTATTATTCCTAATTGGCTATGGGTTTTCTTTAACAAGGTTCCGAATTACAAGCAACAAAACTTCTTCGACGTTTGTTTTATCCTTATTTTGATTAAATTTTAGTAAACTAGATACCTCAAGAGATAGAGATAATGTATTAAATGTCTAAATATACCTCGGAGTCTTGTCAGCCCATCGGCAATTCATATCATAGAATGTTTCCAACAAAATAGCTTAACGTCCATAGCCGCGTTGAAACACTGGTTTTATCAGATCACCGAAGTTAAGCAGCATCGGGCATGGTAGGTTAACACCTCAGTACTGCCACGTGGTGTTATAAAAGCCGTCGCTTGTAAGATAATTGTAAATGGACATTTAGGTGGGCCGTTACCGTATAGGGTATAAAGGCTGAAAAATATGTACGATTACTTTTCCCCATCAATCGTCCCATTACGAAATCAAAAACCAATTAACTTCGGTATGGTGATATCTCATGTTAATAATAATTATTTTTTGTGAACTGTAAGTAGGTCGTACAGAATAGATAGGTACTATGAAATGTGCTATACAGTTTACCAATCAGGCGTACAATATGTATTTTTCTATAATTAAATATATGTTCACTTCGCAAGTTGAAGGAAAACAAATCCGAACAGTATTACGTTTTAGACATAGTTATTAACAAAATAATAATTAGAACTATTATCTACAAATTTAGTAAATTTCCATTACTATATATAACTCAAAAGTCATTTTGTTTAGTGTCATTAAAGTCATTAAAATGTCAAACTGGAATTATTAGGTTATCTACGGTTTGTCAGATTTAGAGCTAGAATTAAATATAAATGTTTAAAATTTAAAATGTTGCAGAATTACAATAAAATTATGTTATATTATTTATTTGTCATTATCGTTTAAAAAGTCATTCACGCTGTAATAGCATTTATTTTTGAGCCAGTACTTTAATGTCTGTTTGAATCCTGGTTGTTGCATTGATTAGATGTTTTGTGGAATAGCGTTAAAATATTTAACACAACAGAACTCAGGTCCCTTTTTACACATTTCTGTCCTCACTGAGGGACAACTTATGAGGTTTCTTTTCCTAGCAGCCCTATGAATGTACTATTGAATGTACATATCTTCGTGAGGAGTAAATATCGGGATTATTTTTAATAAATTCACAACATTCCAGTATATACAAAGAGGGCACAGTCAACATAGAGATGCTCCACTTAGACAGAATCCACTTACTAGTACAAAATCGCGTTTTTACTTTCACTATTCGTTTATTCGATTAATTTCTACTGATATATCACTGTTTTTTGCCTCAGCACTTATTTTTTTCGGTAATTTTTTGTATTTTATCCGGGAGTTTTCTAATACTGGTAGTGTTCGACTGAACGAAAGAACTGAAAGATTGTTAAAAGGTTGTTGAAAACGAACTGTTAGAAGCCTTTTGATAGTATTGAACTCTGTTATCCCATGGCAGGCCAGACGCAGATCGTTATTTCGTATATTTCTTTATTTTGATGATTAAAACTTCTCGGACCATTCGATAGGCTCTCTCAGACCATCAGTGGGCCGCAAACCACGGATTGGAAACCAGTAGTTTGCCGCTTTTGCCAAATGCGCCGATTCAAAGAATATTTACTAATTTTAACTTTTTAATTGCAGCAAGAATATCCCGGTGTTTTCGATGGACAATATCCTAAGAATAACATTAGCGCATTTGAATTACCTGTTAGACCAATGCATAATTATTGCTTTGATACAGGACGACATGCTGATAATTTCTATTTAAAACTAGGAGCTGCAGGTAAGCCCTTGTCATTGTGATATATTAGTAATTAAAGGTATTACATTACTTCGCTAAGGATTATCGTACATTGGATATACTTAATATGAGATTGGTACATAATACATTTTTACAAGACTTTAGAGAAACGTTCCCGAAGCCAGCAGCAAAGACCAACTAGAATTGCTGAAGGGACGAACTATGTAATTCCTCACGTACATACAACCTTTGCCCAAAGACAGTTGTATTTCATTGCCCCAAAAATTTTTAATACTTTAGAAGAGTCAGTAAAAAATGTTCAAAATGTACACCAATTTAAGATAAAAGTAAAAAAAATGGCTCCTTTACGAAGTAGGTCGTACAAAGACTAAAAAAGAATTGCTTCATACAATATTACTCAAACGTCAGTACTACTCAAAAACAAAGGCTATATACTTTCGTATGCCCAGATACAGGCTGTTCGGTCTAGTTGGGCATTCGTCTAGAATGATCGTATGGGTAGTGTTCATTTTCTTATTGCTTATATGAATAGTTACAAATCATATCTGTACGATCTCATTGCTAACTCTCTACCAAGTTGTAACAAATAAATAAAATAAAATAAAAAAAATAAACAAACGAGTAAACTAAGAAAAAAAAAATTTAGAGGTTTTATTGATTTTATAAATCTATTTAGGATGTTTTTTTTAACAATATGATCATTATAATCCTCCCGTTCTTCGAATATTTTTATTACGGTAAAAAAATATATTCATTGAAAAATCAGCAGTTAACAACAACGAATCGTGGTTTATCATATACTGCACCAAATTAGATAAGAATTCTTATCAGTAGCCTTAAACTTAAACTTTTTCATGCTAATCATATCAGTCAAAACCGTCGAATTACTGATCTTTATTTATGTGCATACAGGATCAATAATAAGCATTAGATAAAAATAATCCCACGACTGAATCTACGCCATTATCGCCATTAGTATTTTTTGTGATAATAATAATTAAACTATAAAGATTGCAATCGATATTAACGGACTACGTAAAATTGAAATCATTTTTTACAGCTTTTGGCCTCGGTCATCTTGTGCATCAAACACTACAGGTGGCAATAGGTGCTGTATATTTAGAAGGTGACCAGCCATGCATTCATATGACTGAATTCATTTTGGGCATTTTGTATCCCGTTTATTCCTTCTTTCAACTGTTCTTCATCTTCAAATATTCCAACCTCATCATATTGAAGTATAAAGTAAGTATTATAAATTGTTGTCATTACATAAAAGAGGTCTTTTTAGGCTATATTTACGCATGAGCTTGCTAGATTTGAGCCCAGATGCTAGGCTCAAATCTAGCAAGCTCATGGCTATGGTACTAGGTTACCCATGGATCCCTGGGATCTATGGGTACCCTAGCCCCTGCGACAGCAGACAACCAATGAAAAAATGAACCATTTTTACGAGATAGTTTATTCATTCAGTCTAAGCTAACCTGTTCTGTAATAGATTGTTTTCTTTATTAACGAATAATAAGCTAAACTGCGTAGCTCTTATTTGATAATTAATCAAAGAAATTTATACTGCCACTTCATGTTAACCGCGCTGCCATAACTTTGGGTTATTACTCAAAAAGTAGGTAAAAAATCGTTGGTTTTTTTCATTAGTGTTTACAATATACCAGATAATTTTTTGATGCAATTGACCCTTTTATTAACCTTTTTTTGTATTTAGAATCATAGGACCAATTTGACGTATCAAGTACGCTTTGTGGGTTTTTTGGGTTTTTTATTTTTATTTTTACGTGATACGGCTTTATCTATTCGGGAGATAATATAGCGGACGTATCGCGTACGTTTGTATAGGTAGGGCGGTTAATAATATTACTGGCAACTCAGTCTGTTTATTTCGTTTAAAATTTATCACCACGTTATGTCATACATGTCTTACTAAAGAAAAGCTGTATGTAAATCCCCTATATCATTTAATATTACGATACAAGTAAACATTCATGCGATCGGGACTTTATTTTTAATTTCAATACGATACGACATTTAAGCGAGCCGGGGACTTCCCTTAAATCAAAGGATAATAAATCGGTTCAGTTCGCTGGCCTTTGAACATGCAATCCGTGTGTTGGTTTTTCTGTATTGTATTATTTTGGCGATTATATTTTACACCAGAGGCTTCTGTGAGTAGCGATCAAATTGATCTTTCACAAGTCACACCGACAACAAATTGAAGGAACTTCAGAAACCAATTGTTCTAAACTAATTCCTTCTAAATTAGAAAAAAAGTAATGGATCAAAATATTTAGAATCGATCGTATCTGAAAAAATATCTGTTGACTTCACCGACTAATTATTTAGTTGAGCAACAACAGTCTTTAGCCCCAAAAAAAATCTTACAATCCTTGTGACAATCCATGAAATTATTCGGGAGAAAGTTCGGAAATTTTGCATCTGCAAAGACCCTGCTATTTTGCAAGATAAAGATTGTGACCTCGATAATTTTCAAAAATATAATGAAGCAGATAGTAAATTAACAGCTAGGAACGCGGTTTTAACGTAAATTAAAAACCCAAAAACGTTAACAGGAGGTGGTTGGTATATTGTCCTTCGACGAAATCTCTATTTTGTTTTTGATGTATTTTATTCAATCCTTACAATTGAATTATATGCTTCTATTCGCCAGGTAGATGCAACGATTGGAAACATACTTCATTTTGGAGGTCGTGGGAACACAGGTCCTAATAAAAATATATGTGCAGTTAAATCTGTAAAATATTTTTCGATTATTATTTATAATACATCCAACCATTGACAAGTTGACTTTTATAATTAGATACTTGAAATAATGTGCCCATAGTAGGGTTTTGGAAAATTCTACCTATTATGTAACACAAATCTGAACATTTAATGGAAAGAGTCCTAACATTTTAAAAAATATTAAAATATTCCCCGGTAAAGGGTTCTAGGTGTTAGTGGATGAGAGCGCCTCAAATATGGGGTGTAATATATTCTGGTTCGTATTCAAGAAATAGGTAGATATGTTAATTAACTACCTTTGTACCACGCGCGGGACATTTCCTAAATTGGAAGGTCGACAGGCTGCTGATTGTGTACAAGGATTCACATAAACAGGATTTCTTTGAATGGTTCAGAAACTGTACAATTGTATTTCGAGTTCCACCGTGGAATGAAATAACAGAATATTTCGGTTCAAGCAAGTATGAAAGTATATGATACCGTATGATACTGGGTGCATACTTATAGGATTATATGATAGCGCGTATGGACCACATGTTTTTAATGAATGAATAGTTATCATAAAAAATCACCAATAGCTTTAATTATTTTTAAATACTTTCCATTGTAGGAAAATCATATTTTTGTTGTACAAGGATTTTTTATTTAATAAAACAAATATAATTACAGAATGTACTTTAATTTACTTATAATTTGTAACTACAGTGAAAACATTTTTTTTTAATTTCGGTTTTTGTATTTAAGTATTTTTATTTCAAAAATATTTATTTTATGGGACGGGAAGCTCTGGAGAGATGGGCATAATGTATGATTATTTCTCTTAAACATGGTAAAAAATATAAAGTTTTGTGTTTCGAAATTGGCGAAATGAGCCCTTTTAAATAAAAATCCTGTTATGGAAAAAATATTGGACCCCCGTTTGCAAATCTTAATAACTAAATAAAACGTCAATAATTACGTGAATAATAATCTTAAAACGCAAATAAGTACGGGCACGTAAATTTTACGACTATGCCAAATTTTATGTCGATAGCTTTGAAACTGGATGAGATAATTGACATTGACATAGAGACAGGTGGAAAGTCGTAAAGGTATCCGTTAATACGCTTTGGTCAAAATCCTAAAAATATATTATTTTATGATGTATTATCTTTTTACTATGCTGCATTATTAAATATCCACTGTTATTATAACCAGGGTCTCGCCCAATTCGCCTTCATGCATATGATTTCAAGCAGTTTATGTCTTTGGTTCTGGACGATAGTCAGAGAAACTGTTGGTGCTCTGGTCATTTACGCTTATTCAAGTAACTATGATAATGAAGATTCCTATGAGGGTAAGGACCAATTATTTTATTTTTTATCTTCTCTTGGGTTTTTCTCCTATTTTACGTCCAGTGGCTTACGTGTATTTTTACGAGTCTTTTTCTAAGATTTTTTATATTTGTCTCCTTCTTAGATGATGACATTTCCAACTACAGTGCTTCCAGGCTCTTAAACTCATCTGGATTATTAGATAATCATTGCGTCGGAAATACAAACATGGATATTCTCTTCATAGATTACTCTCCGTATCTATATCCGTTCACCATTGAATACAGCATATTAATCGGTAAAGTTTTAAATATTATAAATGAAACGATGTCCGTAAATTGACGTATTTCAAGTTTAAGTTTTTTTGTTGGAAGTGACAGCGACACATTGGGCTCGATTGCGCTTCTTCGTGAACTAAAATCGGAAATTAGTCCGTGTGAACGAGACAGGACAATACGCTAGCGCGGAATGTGAGATGACCGGTTGTCAGTTGTTCACATTAAAACTGCCCGCCAAGGTCAAATCTTACACCGCACGAAATATGCTCGATCTTATTCGGACGAGTATAAGTTAAACAGGTAGTATTTATCGACGATCGTTTATTTCATATTCCGCTCTAAAGTATTGCTCTGTCTCTTTCGCTTGGACTAATTTTAGTTTTCGATCACAAAGAAACGCAATCGGGCCCATTATGTGTAGCCATAATGAATGGTTATATTGTAATGAGAGTCCTGTCCATCCTAGAACGGGCTAGTCCCAGTTGGGTGTCAGAATCAAATAAGCAAAAGGTTAAGGTTTTGCCATTCCGTTCCTGTTATTTTTATAAGCATAAACAATATTTTATAGTAATTAATTCTTAACCCTTCGGCTACCATCCAAATTTGGTTGCACATCAGAACACCGTTGACTACGTAACGACCAATATTAGCGGCTTGCTCCCGGAGCGCACGGTAATATTATTTTCTAATTCGAACGCATCCTAAAATCCATACCAAATTCTTATTATTACCATAGATACTTAGACTGCCGCTAGAATAATTTGACGCGTCTTTTCGCGAATATTTCTGGAAAATTCCATTGTCAAACAGAATCATTTCTTTTTTTGAGAAATTATCAAAAAATTTATTGGTTTTTATGAGCTATCGATTGAGCTATCGAGCTAATTTTATTGATTATCTAAATATTTTTGTATGGAAATAAGCGAAACGAAATATTAACTTTGATAGAGAATCTAAAAAATATCATGATAGTATTTACAATTTCTAAATAGGGTTCCGTGTTTTAAGACAAGTACAAGTTAGAAATGCCGAGTTTGTTTCACTTTTTCGACTTTCTCATATTTATTCATAATTATTTAATGGTTTTACAAAAAAAGATTTCAATATTCTATATACAAAATTTCAAAGCGATCATTTATTTATTTATTTATTTATTAAAGAAAAGCACATTTTTTATGGCAGTACATTGTAAGTTTAACAATATAGGCTTAAATGTAAATAATAGCAAAATAGAAAGCACCGCAGGCCTAGGCCCGTACTAAGGCAAGCGTACCAAGTAGAGTGGCTTGTGCATACTTTAGAATACTTAATTTAAAAGATATGCTAGGTATCAAATAATATAAAAAATTAACTAATAATAATAAACATTGTAATTTGAGTGTAGTGTGATGTAACTGTAGTGTAGTGTAGTGTGATGTAAATGTAGCTGTAGTGTGCTGGAAAAATAACATTCAGTAAATGGTGAAATAATTAAACTGAATAATAATAATATAATGTCGTAATAAATACAATAAAATATAAAAATATTATTAATGAATCGAAATAAAGGAAAAAATTATATCTCAATAAATATTTAAAGAATCATATTTAAATAGTCCGAGGATACAATTATATATAAAATGTCCATGTTACAAGTTAAAATGTATATTTCAATATAATTCAATTAAAAAAAAGAGAAAAACAAGAATAGCGATTTAATAAAATAATAATAATAGTAATTCAATTTATTTAATTTATTTAAATTAAATTACATAAGAATATCAAATATTTGGTGGCTAATATCCCGACCTTCATTCAGAAGCCACCTGTGCCACCGTTTGTTTAATTGGTCTTTACTGTATACGATTTTTATCGACTCATCCAATTCGTTGTATATCCTGGGGCCTATACTCATAAGATGCCTCTGACCAAAAGATGTTTTCGTTCGACGGACGTCTAACATATCCGCCACGGATCGCCTTGTTCGGTGTGCTTGTTGTGTGGGCGCTCTCTTAATTTGAAATTGAATAAAAACCAGACAAAATTTTAAATAAAGTTTTTAAATCAAGTACACTGAACTCTTCAAAAAGTTTTTCTGACGGGTATCTGTATGGTTTACGGGTGATAATTTTAATTATCAACTTCTGTGCTACCTCTACTTGATGGATAATTGTTTTGGAGCAACCTCCCCACCCAATGATCCCGTAACTCAAAATGCTTTGACACAAGGCGTAATAGGTAGTTTTTAATGTTTTGGGGTCTAGAATATTCCTTAAATCTTTAAATATGTATGCCAGACGTCTGATCCTTGAAGACAATAAGTCTATTCTCACAGTTATTCTCTTTATGTTGGTATAGTAGTTCCATAGTTATAGTACTTTATGTCGAGCGCGGCGATATTGCAAGAAATTCCAATAAATTGCCGCGGTCTGCCAATAAATTATGCCGCTACTCGAAGGGTTAAATAAATAATTAAATAAATTATAAATTAATTATAATTTAGTCAAAATAATTCGTTTTTATATTTTTTAATTTGTCAAGACCCTCAAAGAATAATAATTATCCGAGCGATAACAAACGATAGAAAGATAAATAAATAGCTAATTTTGGTTTTGTAGTGAGTATATTTTACGTTTTGTGGCACAATGTGGGCACCTGCCGCAAGGAAAGCGAAGATGACAATACGAGCATAGCGAATAGCGATTCAGAAAGTGTCACTTCAACAGATTCAGCACATTACACGTAAGTAATTGATATCTTTATTGGAATACCATATATGCAGTTTAGTATCCTCTTCTACTTTGAAGATATTTTAACTTCAGATTATATTCACCACACTGATTCTGAATTTCTAAAATCTTTGGCCGTACTCTTTAAGCAAACCAGATATAACCGTTTACAGTTTTCATATATAATGTCAACAGTAAGAAAGTGTCATTTGCTACTGGCGAACGTCACTCAAGTCGAACGTCACGAAGATTTCAAGTGTCGTCACTCAAGCGAGTTATAACGACACTTGAAATCTTGTCTCCCATAGGTTGAAACACAAAGACGTGCATATGAATCGTTTTTTATATACATATGTGATATGTTATGTAGTATATATTATATAGTATATATTATATATGTTATATATTATATAGGTGTTTATAAAGCGTTTAAAAAAATAATAACTTAGCCTACCGCCTTAGAGTTATTTACTAAAATGTATCGTTAAAGCGCTTCAAAATTTCTCTCGAAATCATTCAAAAGAAAATTCATCTTTCGTGTCAGATTCATTTAAGCTAGTTTTAGTATCGTGAAAATTCATTAGGTATCGTGAAATGAGCACAATTTCTTAAATAGAAATTTTACCCCCCACGTGAAGAAAGTAGCCGTATTTTGAATTTTTCAATTTCCGGTTTATTTTTTTTTTCAAATTAACAATGTATTTTAATAAAAATCTCTAAAGCCCTAGGCTAAGTAAGATTTTCAGTTCTGCTTTTCTTCTGAACTAAATTTACCACGAAAAATCGCTAAAAACGATTTTCAGGTAAAATCATCCATAGCAATAATTATCGCTTGGTGACATCCTTCATAACAAAGATCTTTTTTTCTCTCCGCGTCTAATTGGGCAGGCGCCATTAATGCATCAAATTCATATTTTCTATGAAAATAAAATATTTTTAGTTAAAATATAATAAATTGATCGTTCGGTAAATATTATTTTTGAATACCTGTATCGCCGGTATATGGTTTACTTCTTGGTTTGTGTTGTTTATCCAGTTTGTTTTCGAATTGTATCCAAACTTACGGTATGTAATTTTGGTTTTTTTAAATGTTAAAATCAATTTTTTTTAAAGAAATGTATATTTCTCGATACTTTACATAGAAAATATCATTGAAAAACTTGTCCAAATTCGCGTTTTTGTAACCGTACTGTCATATTTTTATGTCTCAAAGTATCGCTAAATTTAATTTTTCAAAAAAGATCGCTAGTGGCTAGTTTATTTTTGTAGTAGTATTTAATTATAAAAAAGGATACAAATTACATATCACAGTTCCCCACTAAGGCTAGCGCCTTTTTCTGTGGGTAACTAACAATAATGTGTTCATATGAGACTTATATTATCTAATAATAATAAATAAATACAAACGGAGCTGCCATGGAATTCACTGACCGGAGTCGGGCCCATCATAATACTATATTTTACACTTCTGGGGGGTGAGCAGTGGATTCCGGACTAACGACCGGCTGTGGTAGGTTTAGGACAGCTGTCTGTCTTGCTACATGTGAGCGTTCATCTTACCACCCATTAACTCACCCTTCGAAGCCATAGAATTTGAGATGCGCAAATCGCGGTTTTAGATATTTTTTCTAGGAAAGAGTTGATTATTTTTCTGGAAAGGCCAAAATTTTTAAAGAGGTGAAATAGAGACTTAGCTGACAGTCTTAGCCACGAGCGCCAACTTCCACCGCGTGAAGGTGAACAGTGAAGCCGTTCCGGGTTACGGCATTTGCAAGATCATGGTATTTATTTAATTTGTACTCGTGGTCTTTTGGGATATTTGATTTCCATGCAACAGTTAATTTTACAATAAGGGCCATCTTCCGAGATAGAAAGAGTTATATCTGGACGGAGGGCTGTGCATCCGAGACTTTCAGGGAATTGATACTGCTTAGAGACCGAATCAACCACCTGAATCCAATCTGAAGCTTTCTCAATTATTAAGAAAGGTTTTGTAGTTAAATGTTTTTTTGCCTTTAGAGCCGTCCCGCACTAACGGTATTGGGGGTTTGGAGGATACTGTCAAACCCTTGTTGGCACGAGCCACTGAGAGACTAATTACCTCGCCAATAATAGCGAGTACTTTGTCATGGCGGTAAGTGTACCGTCCTTGATCTAAGGCCACCTTGCAGCCAGCTAGAATATGTCTAGCTGTGCAAGGGGTATTGCTAGAAAGGGGACAAGGACTATATTCGGCATAGCTCCAACGAGCGAGGTTACTGGGGTCTGGAAGTGTATGATGAAAGGCATTCAAATAAAATTTCAGCATCTCTGGCGTCCAGTCATATATCATTACCTTCCAGTGCATTGGAGGAGGAATGCAAAAGTCCCCAATTGTTGTCCAATCATTCTGGCATTAAAGGCCAATAGCATGAGCCATACTGTTGCTGTCGTAATCTCCCCGCAAGAGAGACTTCTTCAAGTCAACGTCGCTCATGGTTGTACTGCCATACCCCAGACCAGTGCCATTCTGGCTGATTCCAGTAAGGAACTTTTTCTGGAAGTCTACGCGGGCTTGTAGATCATTTGAATCACTACGGCCACTTATTACGTGGTTCGATATTGCCGGATCTTTGGAATTGCACAGAATCGAAATTTTGGTTATTCTGGAGTTGGCGTAGAGCAGAGAGGGCAGTTTTAGCGCTAGCCCAAACTTTTATTTGGACCTGAAGGGAGTCGAGGGGTCAGCTGGTTTGGCTAAGGACAGCCAGGATTTTAGACTAGCTGTCACCAGTGCATCTAGAAGGAACAGTTGGGTTTTGGTTAAATCGTAAATAAGAAAGGGCTATGACAAATGTGACGTTAGATAATTGTCATAGATCCAGGCCTTACGAGGGCTAGAAATTAGTAAGGCATCTATTTTTGCCAGGCAACTTTTGAAATGCTCTATAACATGATCGCCAGAGACATCTTTTCCCTAATAGGTGATTTTTCTACCGAGGAATTTGAGGTGATTGTTTGGGTCTATAAGGGAGATATTAGAGCCCTTATAGACCAATTTGGGGTCATAGGATGTAAATTTTGTGTCTATGCGGGCGAGTCCAAGGCAAAAACATTTGGAGGGCTTCACTTTTATACAGCCTGACCAGTCGCAGAAAAGCTCCACTTTCTGTAATAGCAGGGAAAGCTGGTTGGGGCTTCTGGTGATGAAAGTTAGGTCGTCGGCAAAAGCGAGGCACGACGAGGTGTATTGGACGTCTGTTTTGAAACGGTAGCCCCACTTCCTGTCAAACTGGGTCAGGTTTTCCAGCAGTATATTAAAAACTATATTAAAAATCGTCGGGGAGAGGCAACAGCCCTGAAATAGTCCAATTGAATATGGTATAGAACGGGTAGTCCATTCTTGCGTTTTTTTAGATGGAACGTCAGACAGTTGTAGTAGGAGGCTACAATGTCACGCACGACAGGTGGGAAGTTGTACCAGCGGAGTGCAAAGTGGAGGAGACTGCGTCGGACTGATCCAAAGGCATTCTCTAGGACGAGCCAGCATACATTGATTTGGCGTTCTTGCTGTCTCGCATCCTTGATGGCAGCAGCCAGGAGAGAATTGTGCTCGAGGCAGCCCAAGACGCCACGCATGAAGCCTTTTTGAACTGATACTCCAAGATACTCCAAGATTTTGACCACAGTGTCTGTCAGATCAATGGGCCGAGCGTCCTTTGGTCCGGTGCAAACTGGGACCTTCGGAATTAGGATGACTGTCGCTCGGTCAAAATTCTGTGGGACTACACCGCTATTCCATATATTTCGGAAAATGGATTCTAAATATTGCAGAAGGCAGGGGCACTTTTTGTAGACTAAATAGGGATTACCATCGGGACCCGGAGTAGAGCTCGACGGCTTCCTCTTTACTTGATTAAGAATCTCATCTAGAGATGGAGGATGAGAAGCAAAAGTTACCGTAAGCAGGTGCGGAGGTGTAATACCCGGCGAAGGGCTGTAATTATGGAGCCGCATTGGGTCCTCATATGTGGTCGAAAAGTATTCCGTGATTTGGATTTTACCCTTGGCGGCAGACAGAACCTTGTGCTGTTGTTCTGACGTAGATGTTCTGACTTTCTAACCTAACCTAAACTAACATATATTTCCTTTAATAGTTAGCTTGATTTACACTTATATTTAATAGGCTTTTATACAGGATTAAATTAGATTATATGTATATACCTAATAATAGGATTTAAATAAGCTATATACCTAAACTGCATATTTATGCAGTTTAGGTACATAGCAGCTCATAGAATGGAACGTAGCCTATAGGGGCATAGCCAGTTTAAATAAATAGCATATAACTGTAATTAAGTAATTTTCCTTCTTACCAATTACATATTTCTTTGTTGTTTGAGAAATACATGTGAAAATTAAAATTTCTCCTAATTTTATTTTAGTAAGAAGACCGTTCATGAAAGTAATGCATTCACTGGAAATATGGTTATTTATGCAAATTGTCATGCGGCCAGCAGCGGTTTATTTGGTGGACTTGTTGTCATTTTATGCACAATTATCTCAATAATAGTGGCATTCATTTTCCAAAATACTGAGTAAGTCAATTTTAAATAAATCACCATACATGTATCGATGTTGGTATTTGTGTCTGTCTGTCTGTCTGAGCTTAATAGACTGAGATAGCGTTTGACCGATCACCATAAAAGTTGGCTCATACAGGATGAGTTTTTAATTAGTGACATCCTTGAACTGGATGAGTCCGTACGAGGAAATAAGTAACTTTTATATATATATATATATATATTTTAAACTTTATTTCTTTATTTTTAAAAAATATATGTTTTAAAAAATAGTATAAATGGGTGACCGTATTACGCCATCTAGCTGTAGGTAAAATGTAGCGAATATTGTTCATTCGCTATATTTTGCCTATTGCTAGATGGCGCAGAGCGCTCAACGCTTGTCAAACTTTTATTTATCAATCATTTTTTTTATTAAATATTGCTTATTTGCTCACACTGATTCACCCACTTCAAGGTGTCACTAATTAAAAACTCACACTGTATACGTATTTCTTCATAGAGAAGGCGCTGCAGCACATCAACTTCTAAACCCTTCAATCGATCGCCAATAAAATGTAGGTATTTGAGCCCGGATAATATTTTCGCCTTACTGTAACTCGCTAATAGATGGCGCTGCAGCACATCTACTTCTATACTGCTCAACCGATCGCCATGCTTTTTTATAAATGCGAAAGTGGAATTTTAAAATAACCAATAAAAAGATGTGATTTATTAAATAGAAGAGATATTTTTTTTCTATTCCAACGATGTGGATGGAGACAGAAGCCAATCCATCCACCACCCGAGCAGTTATAACGACTATAGTCGTCTTTTCTGCCCGAGCTTAATTGTATATCCAATGATCAGAGGCTTCTATCCCCATCCAATCCCCCAAAGAGTCATTTATTTATTCGTTTCATAAATACATTTTTTCTTTTTTTTTACATTTTACATTTACATGCACATACTTGTATTTACATTACATTTTATTACATTTCATTACATAGTTACAATACGTATTATATAAAATAAAATAGAAGAGATAGCTGAAGGAGAGGTGAGTAACTTAAGCTACTTGGAATGGGTAGGGGATAGTGAGAGGAGGAAGTAAGCGGATAACCGAGCAGCGACGGGTGACATTCCACTAGTATTTTTACTGTAAGCACTTAATAGGAGAAAATCGAAAACAAAGAAGTTCACAGTTTTAGTAATTAAATGGAAAAATAAAAATATTGGACACGGGAGATGAAGAAGGTGATTTACCCAGTAAATAAACTATACGAAGACCAGAGTATCGAGAAACTTGAGACTTTCGAGTGCTCATCTGAGTAATGGATAATCTCACATGCGAAGTAGATGAATTAAAACTATTACTCTTCTCTTTCAGTGTCTCTATTAGCAAGATGGTCGACGATATATCTTCGATGGCGCTGAGCGCCGTCATGCTGGTAGCAGTTGTGATTGCATATTATCAAATCAGGAAGTTAGATGTCAGCCCCCACCAGATTTCACTTCTGGATGACATTCTATTGATGGTCTGTCTTCCAGCATATTTTCTGGAAGTCATCCTCTCACTAGTGGCAACGATATCAATCCTAAACGTTTACAAGATTATACGATTTATAGTTATGGTAAGTATTTTAGTTTTGAGAGGAAATTCGACAACATTAGGTATATTATTGCCAAATCTGTTCTTCCAAAAATAAGCAAAACCTCTCCTGACGATACGTCCTGGATGCATAGTGGTTGGGCCGCCCGATATTACATTGTGGGGTTCCGGAATCGATTCCCAGCTGAATCACCATTTTTCGTTGGGCTAAAATTAACAGAATTGCATTTCAACTCTGTAGATCGAATTCAATATCAAGACACACACATACACGCATGTTACACACGAACATACATAAAAATACTTTATATTAAAGTTCAGATCCGGATATACGATTTTTCCGAACCGGAGAAAAAACTTGATATCCTGCCCTCCAGGATTTGAGATTAATAATTTTTAAAAAACTTACAAGCAAATATTCTGAGTAGGATTTTTTTGCAAACAAGAGAATAAGAACCCTTAAATAAATTTGCACTCTTTATTGCCCATTCTATATAAACTTATCTAATCTTGTTACAGCTTTACACGTCGTGCTTTCCTTTTCGTGAAAGAATCAGTATCAACTAATAATTATAGTGACAGGTTATAAAGGATAATTTTTAACAAAGAAAACTACCGCTAAAACTAATCAGCCACTTGACTATCGGCCATCGCAACCGTCCGTTCGGGTTTATTTGGCTCCGCTCGCGTATTCTCGTCATAAATACCGACCGTCGCTTGACGTTCGGCCGTTCGGGTTTATTGGGCTCCTCTCGTGCCCCATCCCGTACTGTCTTTGGGGAGGATTTTTTACACACATTGCGCACGAGCTCAAAAATCAGCTTATGATGACTTCTATCATGATCTCTTCTATAATGACTTCTTCTATGATGATCAGGACGCGCCCTGGATGCTAGGCGCTTTAGTGAAACATTTTTTTTTCAAACACTTGAATTTCGCACCCTCTTTAATTGCCGCCCGGGTCAGGTGCCCCGATTATCCCCCCCCCCCCCCCCCACCCCTTAGATCCTAAAAGACAATGTATGCACAAATCGCGGAATTATTGCTATAGCGATATCTTACAATCAACCATTATAAGAGATAGTCTATGGTAAATACGCCCATTGTGAAATTTCACAATAAACAGTAGAAACAATCGATAAGCAACAAACGATCAAGTGAATTAAATTGTGTGAAGAAACAAAATAGTACAAACAGATTCTTGTAAAAGAAAGACATGGCTATTTTCTAGGGAAATTGGCACAGAGACGATATAGCTAATCTTAAGGAATTAACACTGTATGAAAAGGAAGAACGTATCTGCTATATTTGTGCTAACCGATTCAGTTTATTCATAATAATATGCGACTAAAATATCCATCGATATATGTACATATCCAACCTTTTGGCGTAGACTTCTCAGCCGAGATTATAACGGGAATGTATAAAAGAAAAAAAAACTTGAGTGGCCACCACCACGATTTTCAAGAGGAAACGTGGAAAACTAAATTTGGGAAAAATCAAAAGAAACCACCTAAAAAAAAATACTTCAAAAAAAACTGAAAGAAAAACTCAGGATTGGGTATTCAAAAACTTCTTTCTATACTAGTCAAACCCCGAAGCAGATTTCCCTAAATAACACAAATAAAAGTGCAGAAATACAATGTTATATTGTTTGGTGACAATATATTGTATTTCTGCACTAACTTTTATTTGTTTTATTTACCGTTTACAAGAAAAAGAATGTTCTTTATGGACTTTCAGTCACAATATTACAAAAAAAAACACGCAATTGGTACTTTCCGACCGCTTGCCTTAATTCTGGATTATTCCATCAGGAAAATATGTATTCTGATCCGAGCATACTCACAAGGTATTTAAATTTGGACATCCGTACGGCACTTGAGGTTTTACATTAAAAAAAACGTAAAATTGAAGGCATAGAAATGTGATATAGGCGGTGACCAGGCAACACATCCGCATGGCGGCTTTATCCGCGATGAAATTTGGATGATTTACATGAATTTAGAGCTATACAGAAATGCCCCAGAAAACTGAAACAAACAGAAAGATCCATCAAAAAACGAAGAAACAAATCTCACCTGTGATTAACGGTACTAATTTACACAACATATTTTATTGTTCTGCGCCAAAAAGAAAGGGCCGCAACCCTTTTAAAAGGGCTTTGTTCTGCCTGCTCGCAATAGAAGCACGTCTGTCACTTTCACCATATTAGAACAGGCAGGAAGTGACATGACCAGCATTGCCAACCTGCCAACACGATTGTTTCCAATCTATGATAGCATAAATTGTAGACTTTATGAAAAAACGTCATAATAAAAGTACAATTTTATGCAGTGTTATATTCTTGGATTAAAATTTATTTAATATGTACTTAAGTTTTTTTTATGTTATATTAATTGTGGCAACACTAAGGCTATTGACATCTGATTGACAGCTGTCAAAGAAGATTTTTATAAGATTCCCAAATGTAGAGAATATGAATTTCTGGACATTTAAATACTATAGAAAACCCAGAAAACTAACCATATCTGTAATTCCTGTGTCAAACGCGCTTCTGTTACAAGGAATGACAAGGAATTTCTGTTACAAGATGTTCATCTGCCTAACTAAAGTGTAAAGTTGGTAAAATGTCTTTATTCTACAGTTCCTGCAGGTCGTTATTCAGACACCGTTCATCATGGATGGAATGCGCCGCTGTTCCAACTCAAAGAAGAACCGAAGACTAAAACCAGGAAAAGGCATTGTCACATTCCTGCTTATCTGCAACGTAGCTATGTGGATCCTCGTTACCTTCTCCCTGAAAAATTCTGACGCCGGAGATGAAAGATACGACTTCTACGGCAAGGATATATGGACAGTCCTCGGACACATTTCTCTGCCTCTAATGATGTTCTACAGGTTTCACTCTAGCGTTTGTCTCGCCGATATTTGGAAACACGCATACGAACCTTCCGAAGAACATCATTAGTTTTAGTGGTTAATTTTAATCAGATACAATTTAAATACTCCTGTCTTGTCTTAAATTTAAATAAAAATGATTTTTATGTTTACCTATTGATTGATTTTGAATTTGAATTATTGTGTACATATGTAGGTACATTTATTTCATTTTGTAAACTTTATCCTAGTTTGAGTACATACCTCAAACTATATAAGGTTTAACATAACTTGTGACTAATATTTCTATGGGAGCTACATCAGATATATAATAGATAGCATTTGACAAAAAAATATATTTTAATTTTGATTTTATTTATAATATACGAGTATTTTTGCGCGCCCGGCCATTTACGAAACCGCCGAAACTACGGATCCGCCTGCCGCCGAGCGTTCAGACGGCAATGTAAGCTGATTTTGTCACCTCGTGTTTTGAATAATAATATCTCTGAAAGTATATTTATTTGTGTCATAGATGTGTTAAAAAAATTGTTCAAAATATCAAACTCATTTAGCAGATAATATTTTTGACACAAAAAAAATCGAAATCGAAATTTTTTAAAAAATCGTCATAAATATGTAATTTATATCTGATATAGAAACTCAGACTTTTTCCTATCCTATGAAGTTGAAATTTTACACGTTAGTTGAGTTCCAACGACAATGAGTTTTTGTGATGAGCATGACCTGATCTTACAACCAGGATCGGCTTTTGACGAGGATACTCTTCACGCCACGGTCAACAGCACAGACACACAGTATTGTATACGCATTCAATTAGGATAGCCCGTTCTAAATTATACCGCAAGAGGGTTGCTGCACACAGGGTTGGCTCCCGAAAGGGGACACCTCAACAGTTAAAAGCAAAATAACGATTGTTCGCGTTCAATTATGATAGCCCGTACTAAGTTTCGCCACGACAGGGCTGCTGCACCCAGGGCTGGCTTCCAACAAGGGGACACATCAACGGTCAACAGCACAGAAACAAAATTTTCTATATGCATTCAATTATGACTCAGGCAGGCATCCATCAAAGTAATTACCACGCCCAATGCTGCCTAATTTCAGTGATCTGACGGAAACCAGTGTTTTCACGCGCTACGGACGTTCGTCACTATTAGTATTATTATTATTACACTCAGACCTCAGATTCCCTTTTGTAACCACATAATATACCTGTCACTATGTTATTACATATTTCTTAATCCTCAGAACTCAATTTTACTAGCACTGTATTTTGCAATGGTAAATACATTCGAACTGGACAATAAAGTAAACCTAATAGTTTTGCTTGATAATTTTGGATAGACTGGATTATTTTGAAAAATATACAGTAAACACCATATTTCATTTCAGTTTACCTACTATAATATATACCTACATTTTCATAAATATCGTCAATGTGACGCTTTACGCAAAAATACTTTCTATCAGTTAGTTATCTTCACATGAATGATTAAAGTAATGCTTTAAAGATAAATGAATCTATTTTTAAATAAAAGTAGATTAGAAAACGGCTCATTCCGATTTATGACTAACACATGAAATCTGTTATTAATTGGAGGTTTTTTTTTTGTTTGGTAATTTAATGAGTAATTATTTAATGCATATTTAATGATATTGCTAAAATGTATGACCATTTAAAAAAAATACTTTAATACGTCATGTTTTTTATATTTTGTTAGGCTCGGGTCGCCCTTTATTTATGTTTGTTTGTTGCACACACAATACAGTACAATGTGGTGGGCCTATTGACAAGTGGCAATATCTTCCGGCCATACCGCCAGGGTTATTGTGACTAAAGGTTTATGTGGGAAAATTGATTTACAAGTCATAAATAAATAC
Source organism: Micropterix aruncella (assembly GCA_944548615.1). Lineage (NCBI taxonomy): Eukaryota > Metazoa > Arthropoda > Insecta > Lepidoptera > Micropterigidae > Micropterix > Micropterix aruncella. The sequence continues at coordinate 21,102,536 of OX155950.1, forward strand.
ACTTACATAATAGTCATCATAGTATAAAATATAAAACAGAGATCAGTAACGAATGGCAACTCGACATCGAAGGGAGGAATGGAAAATAAGGATAAGCAAAGGAGACGGGAGGGGAGTATGATGAGTTCAGTAAATGTCTCTTTAGAGATTTTTAATCCCGCTCTGGTTTTCAAGTTGTCTTATGGGAAAAGGCACGGAATTCCATCCGGGCCGCCTGCACTGCGAAAGACGTGGACATGAAAGTTGACGAATGCTGAGGTAATAGCCAGTAATAGATTTTCCTGTGAGCGCAATGGAAGGCCATGAGATGAAAGCGGTGAGAAGAGTATATACAAATAAGTGGGCCTGTTTGACTGTAGTGCACGGAAGAGTAGGGCCAGTATGTGAAAATCCCAACATTGTCTATGTCATGTCACCGAAACCTCTGTGAACATGACGGCGAAAGAAAGGCACTGTATTAGCTAGAGATGTTTGTTTCTAACACTGGCGGCACCGTCCCCTTCATCTCATGACTTCTTTTCTTTATTTAAATTCATCGATATTTATGACGCTTTCATTAATTTGTTTCAACGTAAATACTATTAAGTTTATTTCTCGAATTCTCCTTTGCTGGTAGCAGAGACACATTGGTTGAATTTTATTATGATTCCTTTCCTTGATCATCTTCTGATTTTGCCTTTACTACTTGCATTTCCTTGAAATTCAGATTTGTTTCAGTGAAGCTTTCGTGATGTCAATCTACCTTACTTTAAATTCAGTTTTAATCCCTAGTCAAACTACTTTCATTACAGGTCTCAGATTTATGCTTTTCTTGATAAATATTTTTTTTATTTTCTCTACGATATGACAACTCTTATCACATGCCTATGAATAATATTAATTGATAACGTAGCTATGACTAAGCTGATACAGTTTACAGAATGCCAACCATCACATTCGTCCGCCGAGTATTTATCGTTCGTTCCTTGTACGGCGATTGTGGCTGTGCGAAGACTGCTAATTTATTCCACCCTAAAAAACTATTTAAATAATAACCAGGCAAAATGTGTGATAAAGAAATCGCAGTGGTGGTGATAGATAACGGTTCCGACATGTGCAAAGCCGGTTTCGCCAATGATGATCAGCCGCGCGCCGTTTTTCAGTCGATTGTGGGGCAGCCGCATCATCAGGGCGTGGTGGTCGAAATGGGACAGAAGGACTACTACGTCGGCGACGAGGCTCAGAGCAAGAGAGATATACTCACCTTAAAGTACCCCATCGAACACGGCATCGTCGCAAACTGGGAGGAAATGGAAAAAATCTGGCATCACACCTTCTATAACGAACTGAGAGTCGCCCCTGAAGAACACACCGTTCTCCTCACGGAAGCGCCACTTAACCCCAAAGCTAACAGGGAAAAGATGACTCAAATAATGTTCGAGACCTTTAACGTACCAGCTTTGTACGTCTCAGTACAGGCTGTTCTCTCCTTGTATTCTTCAGGAAGAATCACCGGTACCGTACTAGATTCAGGAGACGGCGCCTCTCACGCTGTACCAATCTACAAAGGGTACGCACTCCATGACGCTATCACGCGTCTCAATGTAGCCGGTTGCGATCTCACCGATTACCTCATGGAAATCCTCACAGAGCAAGGCTACTCCTTCAGCACCAAGGTCGAACGAGACATCGTCCGCGATATCAAAGAGAAACTTTGCTACGTTGCGCTGGACTTCGAGCAGGAGATGGCCACGGCCGCCTCGAGTTCGTCCATCGAGAAGTCGTACGAGCTTCCCGACGGCCAAGTCATTGCGGTCGGAAACGAACGCCTCCGCTGCCCCGAAGCCCTCTTTCAGCTGTCCTTCCTAGGAAAGAAAGAGTGCGGCTTCCACGAGGCCACCCACAACTCTATCATGAAATGCGACGCTAACATCCGTAAGGACCTCTTCGCTAATATCGTCCTTTCCGGAGGTACCACACTGTACCCTGGAATCGCCGACCGCATGCAGAAGGAAATCACCGCACTCGCCCCGTCGACGATGAAGGTTAAAATCATTGCTCGCCCGGAAAGAAAATACTCCGCATGGATGGGAGGCTCGCTCCTCGCTGCCCACTCCACCTTCCAACAGATGTGTATCTCCAAGCAGGAATACGATGAGTCCGGCCCGTCGATCGTGCACAAGAAATGCGTCTAAGTTCACCATTTGAAGGCACAAAGATAACAACATTGTTTTTATCGTCGGTCAGCAGACTGTCTAATTTCCATCGTGCCTGACAGATAATTTATGCATATATTATCTAATTTCATTGTAGGTATTATTTTGCTTACTCTTAAACCAATAATCACAACATTATTAACACTTTAAATATATTCAGTATTCGGGAAATAGTATTCAGATCCGGGAAATAGTATTTTATATATGGTTCTTTACAGTATAAAGAAATTTTAAAAAATTATTATTGAAAACCGAACACTAGTACATATGCCAGCATAATTGTTTAAATTTATTTAATAATATTATTCAATTATAATTGTGATTATTTTAATATGATTATTTAAGAGCCATCATGCTTTTGTTAGGTATAGCCATTTCTTATTTTTTTATAATTTAACATATTTATTTGTGATTTTGTTTTTATAACTCTTATATATTAATTAATATAACGCAATGCTTATGGAATATCAGCCCAAGCACAAGCTTTGCTCAGTTGCTCGACATCGGACAATAAACCTTATTTAAATATTGAGTTTAATTTTTGGAGTTGATTAAATAATTTATTTAATGTTTTATTTGTAAATTTTATTTTATTAGTAAATTTATTCTTCAAATAAATAAATTATTTAATAAATAAATATGTATTTATTGCGTTTATGATTAAATATGTATTATTTCGTAGGGTAAGAATATATAGCGTGTAAGCGATTTTTTTCCGTTTGGCTGGCTGCCATGCTTCGATTTTTAGGTTCATGTAATTCCGTACACACAAAAAAGTTCGTTTACGCAAAATATTGCTAATCGAATTAGGTGAAGCAAATGCATCGAAGCGGTAATGCAAATGTATGGCCTACCGGGCAACTAATGAAGATATTATTCAGTTTACACTTCAGACATTTCTCTGGGGAATGGAACTCAATCCGCGTTCTATAATTGTCCAGGCGAGGCCAATCTTATCAGCACCTTAATATGAGGTCAATCCTAGTCAAACAATCCATGTTCACAAACGTACCTATAAAATAGAAAACTATCGCAGTTGTTCAACATCATTATAAGGCAAACAGCTAATAGAATATTTTCAGAAACAAGCTATCATAGGAACCACAATACCCCACGAATACAACTCGCAAATTTGACATCTTGAAAGACGACTTGTACGTAAACTTAGTTCCGATGCCATTTCAATTACAAACACTCCAATTAGAGGAATCTACAAAATATTTTTAGTAAGGTAAGAAAGCTCTCTTTTTATTCGTACATCCAGTTTTCATGTTAGCGCGATTTTAGCTAGTTAATTTTATTAATTTTGTCTTCTTAATAGAGATGTCGACATTTGAAACAACAGCTGTTCCAGATTCTTAAACTGCTCTGGATTATTAGATCATCATTGCATCGGAAATAGAAATATAAATAGTCTTTTCTCGGATTACTGAGGATACCGTACAAATCGACACATTCTACATCTTTAAAAGTGACTTGTTCGTACATCTAGTTAGTTTCAATGTCAAAGCATTTATAAGCAAAGTGACAACGAGAAGTGGCAATACTCTCGGACGCACAGTATATCAAAAGCCCTTATATACGGGTAGATATAGGCTTGCACTCATACGGATAGATGTACGAACAGCCCTAATAAAAGTCATCAAAGAAAAGAACCGATATCACAGGAAGTGGATAAAAAACTCCGTCTCTTCGAAGTAAGAGAGGTTTAAAACTACTAGTTCAGTGTTCTACGCTACAGTTTTAGGTAATATTCGCATTTACATAGTTTGGTCCTTAATTAGGCGGTGTTGACTACAAAGGGCCAACTCGTCACCCCAGGCTGGTATAACGATATGTGATCATTCTTTCGGCTCTGGGGTGAGCGTAGAAGACTTAGACAATGACAATCCACTATCTAGCTCCGCAAATTAGCCCGCTAGAGAGCAACCCTTACCGCCAGGCACCGGGTAGTTAACCCATCGGGCAGGCCAAGCGTCCTCGCTACCAGTTATGGCCGGATTTCTCCAGCCTCCAGACTGATTACAGGTTCCAGGTCGCTTGCGCGGGCCTCTACCTTGTGTAGCGGTGATTCGATGTCTATCGGATCTATCGCGGAGCACGGCATATTTTTCCTGACTGTTCACCCGGTATCACGTAGCCGAATGGTCGTTTCAAGAGCGGCTGCCACAAGGTAAACAACCGACCCCGCTTTATAGGAAACAAGCCGTTTCCAGACTCCCCCGGCTATCAGTCGAAATGAACTGTCGATTGGCTGACGCAGCACTGTGCGGAAACCGTCCAGGAGCGCACGAAGGGCGATTCCCAGAGGAACTGGCCCGCAGGCACAGAATTCTACCCGGGCCCGCACCTCTGCTTGGGAGCTGCCGGATGAGTGTTGACAGGTGAGTTCGGCCGACCCTTATACATGGCTCATAATGGCTCAACTGCACCAGGCCCATTAGCTCCCAAGTTTGGTCCTCAGTCCGAAGAACAGGTGTGGGCTTTAGTTTATACTCAGTGAACCTTTCCTATATCATATACTAGCTGCGCCCAGCGGTTTCACCCGCGTGGTGATGGAAAATTGTGATAATGATGATAGAAAACCATATATGTTCATAAATTATAGCCTATGTGTTATTCTGATGTCTAAGCTATATTATTGTAAAGTTTCATCAAAATCCATTCAGTAGTTTTTGCGTGAAAGAGTAACAAACATCCATACATACATACAAACTTTCGCGTTTATAATATTAGTAGGATTTGATTGGTGATCATGAAATTGACCGCGACATTTAAGCTTTTAATTATATTAAATTAGTGCATTTAATAGTGAATTTAATTAAAGTTAGAATCAAATTATTTAAGTTTCAAAACTATTTGCTTCAGGTACTGACATTATTGACAGAGAAGAAAATGGTCTCGCTGACTGCACCACAAATGACCTCCATGATTAATGCTTTTAACCATATAGTGTTCCTCTGGTTGTTTCCAAAATAGCAGTTACTGAATACCTACAATGGTTGAAGCCACTTTTTAAATAATTGTGAAACATTTATAATGTTTCGTTTTATATTGAGCATCGATCAATTCCGTATATAATTATATTTCTGATTTAGTAATTGAGCGAATTTAATATTAACAACAGTTAGTACCATTATTAAAGAATCACCAAAATATTTGACAGCAAGAGTTGCTTCGTATGTGAATAGATTTGCTAAAACTGCGTATTTATATAGACATTCTGGGTTCAGTCAACGAATACCCTGTAGATAACTTAGCAGCACACAGCTTCCTCTGCCTATTCCTTTGCTGTATATCCATCACGAGTATGGAACAACCTGCTTTTCAATATAAGGGACATCATTAGATCGAGAGCGTTTCGCTCCCGGCTGAATCTATGTAACCTCCTCTCAAAATAATATAACTTTATTTATTATATTTTTTACTTATTACTACCTACTGGTTGGCTGGAAGATATTGCCGTGTATGGCAAGAAGCCCGCTTTTTGAACCAAACTCGTTGTGGTCAATAAAGATTGTTTATTATTTTATTTTTTTTACAAATAATTTAGGTTCAGAAATGTAGCAAACGGCTTTCAGAAGGGTGCAAAGTCGATCAGAGACATCGGCTACGAAATATATGCCTTCGAGTATATTACGTTTTAATCGATTAATTAATATTCTACCTAAATGTGGATTTGCTTTTGAAAAGGGTGAGCACGCAGTCTGGCAAAAACTAAACACCTCCCTATTCCTTTTTAATTCCAAGAAGCAGAATTCAAGGGGCGAATACATGGTAGTTCTTTGGGATTGGCTGAAGGAAATAGGAAACTCATCAATCGGAGTTGAGAAGTCTAGACAAGCATTAAACCGGGCGGTCGATATCCGTGCGAGCAATCGATTATGAAATACGATTGATAATGAAAGCAAAAAGGGGCTCGATTGCATTTCTTCGTGAACTAAAAACGAATACTCAGTTCATGTGAACTGATTATTCGATTTTACAGATGATTATTATTCGATACAGTACGTCTGTAGACGTGAGAGTGAAATGTAAAGTGAATGGTTGCCACTTTTTTGCATTAAAACTACCTATCAAAAATAAAGCGGCTGAATCTAAGACCGCACGAGATGTGTTCAAACATATTCGGTTGGCCATAAGTTCGACAGGTGGTTTTAAAGCAGGACAATTGACTGTCGATCATTCGACTGTCGATCATTTGGGAGCTAATGGGCCCATGCTGGGTTGGCCACGAAGACCCATTCTGTTCAGGGTCGGTCACACTCACGGGTCAACACCCATCCGACGGCCTCCACGCATGAGGTGCGAACCTGGGTAGGACTCTGGCCTTGGTCAGTTTCCCCTGGGAATCAAACCTCTGGCGCTCCTGGACGGTCTGCGCACCGTGCGGCGCAAGCCAATCGATTGTGCACTCTGACTAACATATTGAGATGTCAACCACAAAGGTCTTCGTGGCCAACCCAGCATGGGCCCATTAGCTCCCAAACTGACTAACAGTCGGTGGAGTCTCCAGACTATTACAGTACAGCTTCCAAGCTGTACTGTTTCCTATAGAGCGGGGGTGGTTGCGGACCTTACGGCGACTGCTCTTGAAATGACTATCGGCCATCCGATCCTAAGTGAAGAGCCGAGCAAAGGACGCAGTGGTCCGCGATAGATTCGGTACGCCCGTTTCGGTACGGTTCGTTTCACCGCTTCGTAAGGGAGAGGACCGCGCAAGCGACCTGGAACTCGGAACCAATCGAGAGACCGGAGAAATCTGGTCACAATTGGAAGTAAGGGCGCGAGTGTCGGCCCGCCAGGTAACATTACTGGCTATCTCGCGGTTAACGCGTTGGTCTCTTACGGGTTGTGGCGTAGCTAGATGGTGGACTGTTTAGTCCCAAGACTTCTACGCTCACTGCAGGGAGATAGAACGACTAATCGTTAAAACTTCCTGTGGTGAGGAGCTCGCCCGCTGTAGTCGACAGCCCAAGTTGTTGATCATTCCATATTTTGCTCTTATGCATTGCTCTGTCCATTTCGCACCAAATAATGTCCAATTTTAGTTTAAAAAGCCCAACGTGTCGGTGCATTACCTTAAATTTGTGTCTGATAAACATGCACGAATATTTAATCTTTTAAATTTACTTGCATAACCATTTTTCATGACACTAATACAATGAAGATTCAATAGGAAATTAATTAAAAAAGTCGTAAAATTTACTAATTAACGTAATATTCTAAAAAAAATAGCATGGAAAATTGAATAGGGTTTTTAAAATCATTATCAATTCAATGAACAAGCAAATATATTCAAAGAAACAAAACCCAGACTGCCGTCACAGAAAGTGAGTGATTGTATTTATATTTTTTTTTATTACTGTTTTCTATGAAATATTTGTGCTTTATGTAATTACCCATATAGATATATGTATATATCCAATATATACTCGATTAGACCATTTACAACTAAACGCGATATATTTATGTTAATTTGTTGACATTTAGACATTTAGGCAAATACTTGCTTGATATTTGAAAAGTAAAGGTACCTTATAACACCCGGGATGACATAACGATTCTAACAGTACTAAAGAGTTCTAAATCGGTGCAAGCGTTTAGAAGTTATGCCGGAATAAAGAAACGGAAAACATACATCGATGTACCCTAAACATATTACGCTCCTTTTTTGTTGGACAGTCGTGTAAAAAAGAAACGCAATTGAGTGAAACATGTCGATGAATTACTTTAAATTTCTGTCTGATGCTTTTATGTGAAGATGCGCGAATCTTTACATCTTTTTAATTTATTTGCATAACTATTTTCAGGACGCTAATACAATGAATTATTCAATATGGCATTAATTAAAAATCGTGACAAGTCGCCAAAATTTAATTTTTAACGCATTATTCTGACAAAAAAACAGCAAGGAAAATTGAGTTACGTTTGTTGAAATCGTTACCAATTCAGTGGAAAAAAAAGATTAAAATGCTTTTAAATATACCGCTTGTCCAATACGCACATTAACCTTTTCCAAGTATATGATAGATTTATCTGCGTGATTAGTCGCTAGGGCATCGCACCCGACCCGTTTACGCAGCCTCTACACGCTTTGATGCCTTGCAACACGGCACAGCGCTTTGATGAGAGCCGGCTTTATTAATTCGCCTTACTCGTATATGGTACGGCGGGCGTCCACAGAACCGCCAGAAAGATTAGAAAACGGGCACATAATACACCAGATGTGTCATATAATTTGGACCTACGAAAGATTATACACTCGGGAGCAATGAATCCAGGTCACCAACATAAACCTTATTATCTCGGAAACTAAGAATTTATTTATTTATTTATTTATAACGTACAAGAAAAAAATACAAGGACATGCATACTGTTGTACATGAGGAATAATTAAAAACAAACAATATTATAGCGAAAAACATAGCTCTATACATATAAATATGCTAAGATATCCGAATGAGGTGAAATCGCACAACCAACTAGACCTGGAAGGTCTGTCTCTGGCTGTGCTGTGTTATACCAACTGTATGTTTGTAACTCGCGAACTGACGAAGGTGATCAATTTACAAATATTTCTAAATCTAACAAATGTGTTGTTTACACAAATTAAAGTAATATTTAAAGTAGAAAAAAATTATGTATGAAATTAAGGACTAAAATAACGTAAACTTTACATTATATTCAATAAATTTAAGTGTAAAATAAGTAATAATATATACAAATGTATGAACAATCACTACATTCTAATATATATATGTATAAGAAAATATATAGAATACCACCTTATTCAAATAAAAAGTACTTTATATGCTATTTAACCCTTGGGCACTGACATATGTTTCTTTAACATTACCACTGATATAGGTCTCAGAGACATTCAAAGACAAAACTGGATAAAAATATACATAGTATTTTTTTTCGTACAATACACGGCTCGCGGGCAACTAAGCAACTCGAAGCTACCTAAGCTTACAACACTCTAATGCGCAACAGAGCGAAATAGCAATAGTTTCTTTTTGCGATGGGAGTCTGTAGACCTATAAAAAAAATGTTTGGTTGCTGTAATGTAATGCCACCTTCTTGGTTGCTGTAATGTAAAAACATTTTCTTTAAAGAACTACATTTTTTTTGCTTTTGTTTTCTTTTCTGGCTGAATTTGAATAATATTACTGTAGGTTGTATACGAGATATCCCAACCAAAATTTCACGAATTGATTTCGGCCTAACAAGGCATATATGTATCAAATTTCAAGTATCGAACTAAATATAAATTTTGATGATAACGTATGACTTATGCGCCCCTGGCAGACTGATTTCAATCACAATCTTTACAACTCTTGCCAGGACCAACTTCGATCAGTAAGTAGAAATAAAGCTGCCAATATTAACAACATATTCTGGGGTGCTAAATGCTGCTTTTCAACCTTTGCTAAAGCAGCGTTAAATTTGACTATATTACCGTTATTATTATGTATTTGCATGCCGATTTGGCTATATTACCGGGTTTCAAATGAGTGAATGAAATGATTATGATTGAATAAATTATGTTTATTTCAATTGTTCAAAACCTCTCTGTATACTATATTAGATGTAATGTTATTATTTGGTACCATTTTTTCAGGAGTTCCAACCCGAGATACGGTCGCGGTTCCATACCTATGTCGTATTATCTGTTTAACCATTTATGCAGTAAAAGGAAAAGTACATGCAGTAAAAGGGAAAGTCTTTTGTTTTAAACACTTGAGACGATAAATTTACTTATTTTGATAAGAATTCATAATTGTTGATAATATGACCAATAAACATGACCTAACGATTTAACTTATTTTTTTAATATAAAATACTACTTTTTGTGACTTAAATATAATAGTTAGACATATACTGTCGCTGACTTTTTTGTAGGCATTATCAAGCTCTACAACTTTTCTGCAGAACTTAATCATATATCTTTCATCGTTAAGGCAGCGTTAGTTAGAAACCTTTTCGTTCGACCGTTTCATCTCCGACTTACTTTGCAAATCCGACTATCACGAAAAAGTCTTTTCATTTTTCGGATTAATATATAGCCTATGGCACTCACAAATAACGTGGCTTTCGATTGGTAAAAGAATTGTCAAAATCGGTTCAGTAGATCCAGAGATTACTTCCTACAACCTCATAAACTTTACCTCTTTATAATATTAGTATAGATATCGGTACACTATGTCGGCTACTACAACACGACAAGTATTATCTGCAAATTCAGTGATATTTAGACTGTTTGTAATGAACATCAAGAGAAAAGAGAATAAAGCTATAAAGGGTATCCTCTTAACATTTTTGAGGAGCTCGTCGATAGGGCGCTTTCCCAGTTGTGTCGTAACTGTTGCGAATATACACAGCTCCCGTTTAATTTGTGGCGCCGCGGCATGTCGTGGACGCTGCCAGAGAGTGTCAAAATAGTGGAAAAATCTAATATCGGCTGGTAGCGCGATGGGCGGGCGGCTGGCTGCCAGTCAACCGATAGTGGGGGCAGCTCTAACGGGCGCTTAATATTTTTCTCTCAAACTAGGTAAACGTTATGACGCTATTTCGAGCGCGCGACGAACATAGGGCAAAACATTAGGCTGGATGTAAGCTGATCCGCTGCGAGTAAGCGATGTTTACCTAGAGTTTGGATCAGCTGGTCGATAGAGAGATAAGTGGACGATCATAAAACATAATAATTTGAAACCGGGCGACTCATTTTACCTATAAGCGATGTATCGTTAAAATACATATATTTTATAAATAAAATTTTACACATGACATATGTGAATCAGGATGTTAGTTAGCTGACCTAAACAAAAACCAGGTAACTATGAGTTTTTTTTTAACGGGTTTCCGATGAATGCCATAGTCGCCGTTGGAAAACACATTGTAACGTTGTTAGAAAAAAATCTCGAGGATCCAAATTAACTACGAAAGACATTGACCCAAACACAGTTACAAATAAAACTACATACAGACAGGCGGACTCTTTGTTGAATCGTGTACATTAAAAAGAAATAGGAGACGTAGCTAAAGAAATAAAATTCAGATTTGTATGGTTCAAAAAATGCTGAATTTATGTCCAGCAGAAAGGCGGTAAAATATAAATCTTATTATAATTACTAACCGAAAACAATATAAATATGCCTCTCGTTAACCTGCAAACCAGCACGTTTTGTCATTTACAATAATCTTTATGTTTGTATAATATATAATTTCATCAAATTTTATTTATTATATTCAATAATATATTATTACTTACATTAAATTGTATTTTATACCTGTAAATTCAATCACTAATGTTATCAATTTATTATTTTTTAATATTGTAATGAAATAATTTTATTTATTAACAAAAACGTTTAAAAGAACACGTTTACATCTCGAAAACATTACTTCCCAAACGATCGTCATGATGTCGATAAAATCCTTAATTGAGAATAATAACATGACTACCTGCAACTGTAACGCACTAATGCTTCCTTTATTAGCTAACCCTAATCGTATATTTATTTTTTAGCAGAATACTACATAATTTATTAGTAGTTTATTATCGGATATTACAGATACCACATTTGTCTCTACTGTAAGATTAAAATCTCCGTTTGATTGAAGAACATAACTCCATAACATCCATGAAGGGTGTCAGTTGTCGTCTTGCGAAATTCCGATTTATTTATGTGGAATATACGACCTGGTTAAAGCCGTTAGTTGTAAGAGTTCAGAGTTCAGAGAAGTGCGTTGTTTTTGCGCTGGTTAGTTTTAATCAAGAGGAATATATTTGGGTCACAATAGTGTTTCTGCCATTTTGCATTAAAAAAAACTTCTTTATACAGAAAATATGCATTAAAAAATTCTGAAGAAAAAATAAGTAGTGCTGAAATGTGTCAATATAGTCGTTAGGTCGAATATATGTAGTCGTTATGTCCAAAAATCGCCGCATGTCATTATAGTAGATTCACGGATTAGAAGGGGATTTAATAATTTTGCCGAATGTAGGAAGTTTTTCAAAAAATATTAAGTCGAAGAATGTAAAATCTTTGAGAAGTGTATACCTTGTTTTTGATTATTTCTCTCTACGAATCGTTAGGAAGTCCGGAACTAATGGTACCTGTCAAGGATTTCAGTGGTAGAGCAAAGTGAAGCTTTACAATGGTTGTAACCCCAGGGGAAGCTTGGAACATCCCATATAGGAAGGGTTTTTTTTTGTGTGCCTGTGTGGGTTTGTTTATTTGGCTGTGCGCATGATAACTAAAGAACGCGTTTTCAAATTTCACAAATTATTTAGGCAATATATTTTTTCTTCATTAGGAACTGTTAGATTTAAAGCGCCGCAATCACAATATAAATAGGAGCTACCACGCAAACGGAGCTCTTTGGCGTGTTTGTCATTGCACAAGATAACTTGCGTACCTACGGATTGTTTTATGTCAAAAAAAAATCGCCAATAGATGTTATGGGTCAATGGGAATAAGTCATTAGAGTCAGGGTTCCGTAACCACTATAGAAAAAGAGCTGCTATACAAAAGGACCACTCTGAAATCACATTTTAAGCTTACTATCCGGGCAAGTCTGTCGGAGATGCGTGATGGGGTTCGTACTATTCAAAAACAAAATAATTTTCAGAAATATATAACTTTTTTTAAAAATCGTATTTTTACAAATATAAGCTTCTTTTGAAATATATCATCATTTTTTAAAATACCATCTTATTAAAATATCTTACTTTCATAAAATATCGTAATATTTCATAAAATACTTTGCATTTAATAAGTAATTCAAAAGATACCGTATAATTATCAAATATCATACTTTTGAAAATATCTTACTGTCATAAAATATGGTACATTTTACAAATTTCGTAGTACCAGAAAATACCGTTTTTTTCAATTTTGTCAGTATAGAAAAAATGTTTTTGGGGACTTTTGGGACCAAAAACATCCTAATATATTTTTGCTCCTGTTGTCCCATCACGTCTCAACCGCTTAGCGAGTGAGGCGCTCGCACCGCGCTGATTCACGAGCTATTGTCAAGCCTGTTATGCGGGACAAAGTCGGGTGTACATATACCCAGTAAATTAAAATGATTGCATTCATTCGCAAGATAAAGTCGGAAACTCAACCTAAAATAATAGTTATCTACGAATTCATTTTCTATAGGATACACCTCCGACAGTGCCGACACAAACGCTAACTACCGACTGACTAGTTAGGTCAGACTGTGTCGATCTTCCTTAAGGGGCGCTCACGCGCACAAACGATATCCGGTCCCTTCGCCATAAAAACTGCCAACGCTCACAAACGGTATAAAACTACAGCCTTTGAAGTCCATTAAATGCCATCAGTTTAAAACCGGATGCGAGAATATAGCGCGTGGGGCGGGCGGGCGGAAGCGCGGAAGGGAGCGGAGCGGGTAGAAGAAGAAAGGAGGAGGGAAATTGTTTTCCAGCGTTTATTGGACAGTATCGGGAGTACTCTCCTGTTTAGCCTCGGATGGTTCTATACACCTGTCTAGGGCTGTATTTATTTCTTTATTGTTATATAATCTTTTCACAAGCTTTTACTATTATAAATCCAAATCAGCTGTCAACTTTTTCAGAAAATTGTCTCAGTGAAAAATTCAGAAAGTATATATATTGAAGCTAAATCAAGGACCTATAATTTTATGTTGATTTTCTACATGTAATTCTATAGCGAGGAATCGATTGGTGAAATAAGTGATCTTTAAATGGTTATTTTATTCGTGCTTAAAATGTACTAATTTAAAATATGAGCTTTATTACGAAGGGTTTGTTTGAGTGAGAAAAAAATATATTTTGTTTATAAACCAATTATATTTGAGTTTCTAAAACAGTACATTTTACTTAAATTTATACCTTATATTATACCCTTATATTTATACCCTTATAAAAAAGTGTCTCTTTTTTTTTCAAATAAAGGAAATTGATCATTTTATTCCCCGTAACCTTTCGTATAAATAAATGTAAAGGAAAGTTTGGTAGTTGTGAATTTCAACCTGAAATCTGTAAATGAAATTTACGATCACCAAACTTTTCGTTGCATTTCATTCCCCATAACCTTTCGTATAATTAAATATAAGGGAAAGTTTGGTAATCGTGAAATTCAATTACAGATTTCAGGGGAGTTGCTTATTAATTTAGATCACTAAATCCTAAAACTAAATATCATGATTTTTTTAGTAAAGTTATTGTTTAGAAATAGTAACTTTATTTATTAACGAAGGCAATAAACAAAATACCTACATTCATCGATTCTAAAACCAATCTCTTGATGTTTAAAATTTACCTTTTTCATAGTTTTTATCTATATTCGAAGACGCTGTATATATTTAGAATCTTGTATTCTTATCGGAACTACATAATTATGGAAACAATATATAAATACAATCAGGTGTGTAGAAGTCAATCAAAATGGAGGTGAAACAAAATAAAAACCTTAACGGCCTATTTTACAGACGTACTCGTACATACATAACAACATATATCGTACATTGTATACCTGCTGTAAACTAAAAAATGTCGAATAGCTCTTAATGTTGTTTATTTCCTTTATTAGCAAGTTATTTGTAATTTCGGGTTATTTTAATTAATATCTAGTATATAATTTTCTACAATCTGTAAAGTTTTTTTGAAATAAAGAGATATATGATTATACTAACTAACATGTGCAATTTAAAAAAGCTGCTAAAAATGGATGCGGATCCTGAAGCACAGAATGAAGGTTTTTGTTACATTAAGTTAACAGAGTATGTTGAAGAAACCCTTTTTTTATTGATATAGATGGCTAAAAACGAATATATCAACTAGTAATAATTCAAACTTCGCATATTACTGAACCAAAGGGAATATCCACCTTTAACAGCGATGACATATATTTTAAAACCAATAACAATTCCGTTATTCCCATTAACACCAACATCTGTTATTAATGGAAGCAATATAAAGCTGAAAAATGGCGCAATATTAATCATTTGACTTATTGTTTTAGTCACGGTAATAAAATTTGTACTCAATATTTATGATGCATTTTAATCTATCATATATGTGTTTATGGGTTAGTGAATTTTATACAAATTGGCATGCAATTTTGAGTATTAGCCAAAGAAGCTCGCCTCTGAGAGCGTTTAGGTAGCTATCAATTATGGAGGTATGTATGTTACGTTTACCACTAGACGAGCAATACTTAACCTAATATAACCCGGGTAATTGTGTTATGCAGTTACTCAGAAGCGAACGACGTCCGATACGGAGACCAAAGACTCCGCAAATTGGTTTACATAATGTTGTTTACATGGTTACGAAGTGGTTACATAAATATATATATATATATATATATATATATATATATATATATATATATATATATATATATATATATATATATATATATATATATATATATATATATATATATATATATATATATATATATATATATATATATATATATATATATATATATATATATATATATATATATATATATATATATATATATATATATATATATATATATATATATATATATATATATATATATATATATATATATATATATATATATATATATATATATATATATATATATATATATATATATATATATATATATATATATATATATATATATATATATATATATATATATATATATATATATATATATATATATATATATATATATATATATATATATATATATATATATATATATATATATATATATATATATATATATATATATATATATATATATATATATATACTATATATATATATATATATATATATATATATATATATATATATATATATATATATATATATATATATATATATATATATATATATATATATTTATCATATATATATATATATACATATATATATATATATATATATATATATATATATATATATATATATATATATATATATATATATATATATATATATATATATATATATATATATATATATATATATATATATATATAATTGATCAATAAGATGATTATAAAGTAAATAATTATAAAAGCCACTTACATCGTGACGAAGGATTCCCTTGATCGGATTCGGGAATGCTTTAGGTGTTAACGAGAATGATGAATGCCTCTCACTTGCGGAAAGAGGAGTAGGTTTAAGTTGGGCCCATTTTTCAACTAGTAAACGCTCACCCTTCATCCAATTATCTCAAAAATTAAGCTACAATCCTTCTTTATACGTAAACTCACTCAATTTCCTATTATTTTAAGGGAAATAACAAGACAAGACGAGCTACTTGACAGATGGAAGAATTTAAAATTTCGAATTTCGTTTTTTTATTTTCTAAAGGTGCGATATAAAGAAGCTGCGATCAATATTCAGCTGAAAACTTAAAACTAAAAGCGTGACATGCCCTCATATCAATGAAAGGAAGCAGTCAGCTCTTTCCTATTAGTTGGAAAGATTACCTTTAACCTAAATGGATTATTTACAATGAACGAAACATAAAATATGTAAAAATTCAATATTTTGAAATATTTGATAGTTTTGTGTATATATTCTTTTTAGAATATCTATCAAATATTTCAATATATATATATATATATATATATATATATATATATATATATATATATATATATATATATATATATATATATATATATATATATATATATATATATATATATATATATATATATATATATATATATATATATATATATATATATATATATATATATATATATATATATATATATATATATATATATATATATATATATATATATATATATATATATATATATATATATATATATATATATATATATATATATATATATATATATATATATATATATATATATATATATATATATATATATATATATATATATTTATCATATATATTATGAAAACCACTTCGAAACCTAACCTAACCCCCCCCCCCCCCCCCGCCTTATGACGTGTAACACAAAACATACTGAAATAAATATACTGAACTCAAGAAAGTGATAAAGAATATTTTCTTTGTTTTTGTTCACAGTATAATTCTTCGAATTTAGTCACCCATTGCTGATACACCCAGTATTCATATAAAAAAGTCAAAGCCGAAATTTGAATGCGATCAAATAGCCTCATGTCATGGTGGAATATCGTTCACCGTTGGATAGTCACGGGCAGGAGCGCGGCAAATGGTACGAGGAGATGCGCATGGCTGCCCGATGTCGCCAACACTTAATTGTTTCCGATTCTCTATGAATCGTTAGCGTGCGTAGCAAAAAAAGTTCCACCTAAAATCCTATGACGGGCGACACACAGGAACGGGACCTACAATCGGCCGACGTGATCCACGCAAGTACAGCGATATTTAATTTGGATGGCGATGGGTCAAACCGCTTCGCTTTGATCGTGATTATTCCGACCCTATTTAATTGTCATAACAAATAAATATATTAAAAAGTTAAAAAAAAACTCGGCTGCTGTTACAGAAAGTAAACTCTTGTATTTTTAATTACTTTTGTTATACGGTTTTTTCATTATTTATTAGTAGTTTATGTATTTAGCCATATAAGTACATGTATATTTCCGGAATGTACGCAATCAGACCTTTGATTTAACAAAAACCACCAGATATTTATGTTAATTTATTGATATTTCGACATTTAGGCATTTAGAACTACTACTAGTAGAACTACTTACAGTTACGGTCATTTACACAACTATGACACTCGGGATGACATAACGATTCTAACAATACTATATACTTCAAGTCGGATCAAGCGTTTAAAAGTTATGGTGTAAAAAAGAAACGAAAAACATACGTAGATGTACACTCAACACATTACACTCCTTTTTAACCTTGTTTAAAAAAAAGGAGGAGGTTATCAATTCGGTTGTATTTTTTTTAAATATATGTTACCTCTGAACTCCGTTGTTTATGAACCCATTTGGAAAATTCTATTTTTATTTGAAAGGATATATACTTCCAAATTGGTCCCATTTTTAACAAAATCCTGTTCTGTTATTATATGGAGTTGAAAATTTACATGTTGGTTCAGTTTCGATGACAATGATTTTTTTATGGTAAGCCTTACCTGATTCTACACCCAGGGTTGGCTTCCGACGAGGGGACTCCTCAACGGTCAACAACACAGACACGAATTTTTTTAAACGCATTCAGTTATGATAGCACGTTATAAGTTTCACCATGACATGGCTGCTGCGCCCAGGGTTGGCTCGAGGAAAGTACTATCCCACGAGATTAGTCGTCGACCATGAATTTGTATAAATTTTATTTGTCTTTAATTTTAGCTCAAAACTATGCTCATATGCCCAATGCCCTCAAAAATGGCATAAAACTAAAACGTAAAAACTGACCTAAATTAAGTCAGGTATATAAAACTATTTCGCTAGCAAAGTTTTTTTAAAAGCTGCCATGAGGAGGCAAACCACAAAAAAACAATTTTCGTAGAGCCTGTATTTAAGAAAGTTCAGAACAAAAATCTTAGCTATTTGGGCGTTCCGCAACTCGCTTAATTCTTTCTAAACTGTTAATTTGGTCTCTTGATTATGACATAGGCTCTAATGACGTATTTAAAATACTAGAACTATATGACCTTTTGCAAGGTCTAGGTTATTCTCTTGTATCAATGACTGATCTAAGAGTAACATTGGTTACTTGTCGGACTGGAGGGAATCAAAATTAAATGCATACCAAAACGCATAACACCTACTATACTCCTTGAAATCAGATAGACTGATACTTCTCACATCATTTCTACTGAAATCTCTAATAAGGTTATGTGATGTAAAAGCATTAAATTTGAAGGCATTGTACTAATCCAACATCTTCTAGATTACTCTAAAATACATGTCTGTTTTTAATGACAGAGAGGACCCTTTCATAAATTATCCTTAACCAGTTAAAGGAGCGTTAAAAACTCTCATGAATTAAACTCAATAGTTGCTATTTAAATCAGAAATATTCTGGAGAGGCGGATAATGTCTGAAGTAACAACAATCATGGAAAAGGAATACCTTTAAAAAAGTAGTAGCTTTTGATGGACCCATGGACAGGTCTTAATAATAATAATTTGTTAACGTTCAGACATTCACGGGTATATAAGATTTGG
The DNA here is from genome assembly GCA_944548615.1 of Micropterix aruncella. Classification (NCBI taxonomy): domain Eukaryota; kingdom Metazoa; phylum Arthropoda; class Insecta; order Lepidoptera; family Micropterigidae; genus Micropterix; species Micropterix aruncella. Next base: position 21,121,888 of record OX155950.1, read on the forward strand.
TATTAATATTAGAGTAGCTCAAACTTAGTCCAACAGTTAATAACTTTTTGAAATTCTTCGTAGACGGAGCAGATGTTTTCCTTAAAGTAGAGCGTGCGAAAACTCTTTGTCATAGGTCATGTAACTGTGCAAAAAAAAATATTTGCGTAGAGCCAACACGCTTCAATATCCCTATACTATTTTCTCCTTAAAAAGTCCCCCTTTTCCATTGCCCCTTTAAGATGTGACCTGGAACTTCGTTATTTTTCCTGCGAGAGGGGTGATTTCTACTATGTAAGTAGGTGACCCGAACAAAGTAGGATTTATCCGAAGAATAAAGTAACAAAGGTAGCTATTTTCCTCCTTCTTCTTTTCAAGAAGTCCTCTCCGATACGAAAGTGGCCAACCTTTTGAAATAGACGTCTCATCCAATTTCTCTTGAGGTGTGTGGTTGTTGCTTCAGTTTCAGTTTCAATTTATACAGTGTCTAGCAAGGGAGGTGTATTTTTATGAAATTTTTATAATATTAGGGTGAAGAGATAACCGTATCGACGTATTGATTGATAATTTATTCGTAGTCAGGTGCCATTTTAGTAAACAAGGAGTTGCGAACGATTAAACACAGAGTTTATGTTTTTTAAGCGTTTATTAAAACGGATTGATCAGTAGTGCTTACGCAGCGCAGATTTCGTATTCAGTTCAATGTTATATGAAACTAACTGAAAGTTAAGGATTATATTGACCAATCGCGTTTTTTTGCTGAAAGCTTTATCAGATATTATTATTTGATAAATTCCAGTGATTCCGCCTGTACCAAGCATTTATGGTGAATTCAACACTTTATGTGGTATGATAGTTAACCCTTGGAGTAAATGGGTATTTTCATGGATGCATCTGTCTCTTTTGCAGGATTTTCGGCGACATCGACCTTAAAGTACTATAACTACGAAACTACTACACCAATCATAAAAAGAATAACTGCACAATGATTGCATTGAAATTTCGAATATAGAATATTGAAATATCATTTTGTAAAACAATTAGATAATTATGAATAAATATGAGAACGTCAAAGAAGTGAAAAAAACGCGGAACCAGATCTGGTCGTATCATACTCAACGGATAATTGTTTCAGAACCAGATTTGGTCGTATCATACTCAAGGGGTTAAGGCAAAATTTGATAGCTATTGAATGGCAAGGGATCAATCAGTTCAACGCAATTCACGATATAATTTAAGGTCTCAATATCCAGGAATTCACCTAATGATCACGCATGACCAAATTATTTAAATAGATGAACGGTAGGCATTGAAAAACATTTAAGGAAAGAGGTATTGAACAAAATGAACGAACGAAAGAACGAATAGATCAAGGCATTGAACAAGCTGCACAGTATTAAATCGCTGGCTGAGTCATTCGAAGCTGCGTTCAGGCTGGGTCAGTACGCCGCAGCGAGGACTAAACTGCATGGTATGGCAAATCATGGTTTTAATGGAAACTATAGATGAGAATGGAAAAAAATATTAAAACCGCTTAGCGCGACATAAACTCAACCGCAGCAAAGCTAAAGTGGACGCCCATCAAAAAAAAATGAAGGTTTCCAAAATAATATTCCACCCGATTTTTTATTTTTATTTGTTGTATGGAGCCTTTCTAAGGTCTTTATGAGCCTTGTAACACTGCGACCATTGCTGGTCCACAACTTCTACACCCCACAACTTCCCTACAAAAACCATGTTTTATTAATGTCACAATAGTTTCAATTTTCCATATCTCATAGTACCTCTGTCAATACAAACTGTACTGTTTTACTGTTAAAATAAATAAGTCTTAATAATTGAATTTAGTTTTTCTTAGATTTAAACAGAATTTTCCAAGATTCTGTCTTACCAACAATTATGTTTTGTACAAATTTGGCTATATTGCTCCTTCTTTTTTAGAAAATAACAATGTTTTTTAAAATGTCAACACATAGCGTGAACAACTGTATTTATATTTCGGTTTATAATAGAAACGGTAATGTCTTAATTCTAGGTTTTCGTCAAAAGGGCTCTAATCGATTCTAAATTTTGTCAGATATCAGGATACTTCTACTTCTTCTTCTTCCTAGACCATGTCCCATATACTTGGGGTCGGCCTTCCTTTTCTTTCTCCTCCACTGAGCACGACCTTGTACTGTGTCGGCATCGAGTTGAGCTTCTCTCAGGTCTTTTTCAACCGTCGTAAACCAGGTAGCGGATGGTCTTTTAAGAGAACTTTTCGTCGTTGGCAGGTCTAGGGCAAGCTTCACCATGTGATGATCTAGGCGTTGCTGTGCTACCAATGACCGTACCACCAATGGTTCAAATATCAGGATACTTCTTGCCAAAAAAAAAACATAAAATCACATAGGCTTCGACAATAAAATGCTATCACCGTCAGATTAGGTCAATTCATCTACAACAATTTCAGTCAATTAATAATTCATTGAAATCACAGCGAGTTTAGTCGCGATTTTGAAGCATATTCTGTCAAATAGATACTATACTGAAATGGCACACATCCCGCCCAGTCGAAATCATATTGTTCGACGGCTAACAAAAGACAGGCGAATGTTCGATGAATCGTTATGCGGGCCACCGAAATTCCCAATGACATTTTGGAATTAATGATCTTTGAATAACGTTTGGCTGGCGCCGCGTATTGTCATTCCACCCCCGACCCCGACATTATTAATGCAGCTGTACGGCTGGTAGTTCATTTGTAACCCTTTGCCTGTCCCTCATGGTGAAATGGAGATAAGCGAACCGCGGCTGTCTCACTATGTATAAATATTGTTTTAATTATACTCGATGGGCAATGTATGCTGAAGAAATCTTCGAGCAGTATTTTGACATACTTTATTACTATTTATTTATTTATTGCTATTTATTCCCCCCTCTCCCACTCCCCCCCTGCCCCCCCCCCCCCTCCCCACCCGCCCCTCCCCTACCCTTTCTGTTTTTTTGCTTATTGGACATTGTGAGTTTTTAATTAGTGACATCCTTTTGGTGGTTTATTCAATTAGAGCAAATGAGCAACTTTGATTTTCTAAAAAAAACATTTAAATGTTAAACATTTTTTTTTATTTTAAAAATTGACTGATAAATAAAAGTTTGACAAGGGTTGAGCGCGCTGCGCCATCTAGAAATTGATAAAATATCGCGAATAAACAATATTAGCGTGATTTTACCTACCGCTAGTTGGCGCAACGCGCTCAGCTGTTTTTATAATATTTTTCAAAATACTAAATTCTTCAAATTTTGTTTTTTTTCCAATGACAAAATATTAAATTTGGCCTATTTGCTCCCACCGATTCACCCACTTCAATTATGTCACTAATCGAAAACTCATCCTGATAAAAAAAAACAAATTTATTGCTGAGATAAGCTGGTTAATTAATTGTTTTATTTAATATTACAACGGTTGACTGTTTAAAACTAGGTAACAATGTGTACTTGATACTAATTCAAAATAGAATTTAAGTTTTATTTTTCATTGTAAGTGTTTTGTTACAATAAATGAATTTTCCTTTTCTTCTTTCTTTCTTACTTTTCGACATAAAAGCGCATGAAATTGGATTTATCAGTTTTTATAAATATATTTAAATCTGTCAAAATTAATATATAGTGAAATTTCATTAGCCAAGAATAAGTCGATTGACTAAATATTGCCCACTTTGGTCAATAATTACAACAATACCTAGACACAAAGAAAATAATTAAAATGCACAGTTTGAAAAATTTATTTTTTTGTCGAAAAATTGTTTTGGTTACTATTTGTTTTGGATTTTCTACACAGAAAACTGGGTTTAAAACCTGATTCCACCTTTATTGGTTTAGGCAGGTGATACTACAAAATAGGTATAATTCTTATTAATTTTTTAATTTTCTAAATCTATATAATAAAAATGAGTCAGGTTTTATGTATTCTTTCTTGATTCTTTTTTGTTTTGTTCATAATCACTTCGGTCGTACTATCCTGAAAATCTCTGAAATCCTGAAAATCTCTCGGAAAAGTGATAAAAATGTGAAAACCGAAAATGATTTAGGTACCGAGCTTGATCTTAGATGGTGTTCTTTGACAAGAATAAAAATACGAAAATTCGAAAATAAATATGACGGCACGGCGCATCTTTTTTTTTTTTTATTATTTTTTTTTTATTTATTTTAAACCAGTTGATAGGAGTTCCTACACTTGGTTAGGTTATAATTATTAATTATTTATAATTAAATATAAAAATATATTATAAAATTTATATAATGAATTTAATAAAAAATAAAGTAATGAAAATAACAAGTATAATATTTAAATAAATATCTATTAAGGTATAACATATGAACGTCATTATTGCAAGGTATGAACGTTGAACATCCAAGCGCAGATTCCGTTCCCGCATCATCTGACATTTGACGTTAAAAGTTAAATTTCACGAATTTTTCATAGCGTTTTCGTGATTCCGAAGGTAATTCAACTGAATAAACTGAATTTGTCTAATTTCTGAATGTTTTTTTCAGGTTTTGCAATCATTTTTCACAGTTATGCTTTGCGAAGACGCTCCAATCACAGCAAGGTGACCATTTGTGCCAATATTGCAATGCCTTAAAGTACCGTCACGAACTACTCGGTTTATGTTGCGCACCCGCGCAAATAAGATTGACACCATTGGTTCCACCGACAGAAACATTCGGATCGTTGGCGTCTGGAAATGCACCAGATTCTAAGCATTTTCTGTCGTACATACAATATTACAATAATTGGTTCCAAATGACTTTATTTGGTTCATCACATATTATTCGCGACTATTTTATGCCCACAGTAAAGGTAATTGCTGCACACTTATTTATAAATGATTCAATTAATTATCACTTCGGTGAAACATTCTTAACACCAGAAAATTTGTGATTGCAGATTTAAGGCTAAATTTTCCATAAGCTGGGATCGCTATTGCCGGTGCCAGATGCAGAACATAAATTTCTGCAAATCTTTATTTCTGCGAATCATAAATCTCTGCGATTTAAAACATTGTTTATTATAAAGCACTGCATTAAAATACATTCCATTCAATTTGAAATAAAATTCACTTTGTTTCAGCCAAAATTTGAAAAAAAAAACAATGGAGAGTCAAACAAAATCGTACTGTTAGTCTTCTATTTCGAACACAACGAGCACAACGAATTCACAAATGACAATTGATCAAGCTGCTCTTTTTGTGAGTCAAAAGATAAACAATCAGATTGGAATCACGATCGATACTTTAAATGTGTAATAATGATGCTGCTTCCAACGAAGAATGCAAATGTATACAATAACAAACGATGCAAATGTCAAACAACTGTCAACTAAAAATACCTAAGTTAATGCTATCTGTTGCCAAACGAACAAATTCGTTGCGAGACGAAGTTCGCCGGGTTCCGCTAGTTACATAATATTATTATATCCCTAATGTTGGATAAATTGGTAATACAACCTAATTATTTTATTTTATTTTAATTCCACCAACTTAATAGCTATCATCCGATTCCGTATCAACGTTTTTCCACTCATACAGATGCATCCACTTCCGCTCGGCTTTTTGTAGCCGCAATCACAATGACATTTGTATGACAATGCCGGACAAAATGATTCGGTTGTTGGTATGGCGATGGTTGTGGGGCCGAGCCCAGTGGGACTGGAGGACAACGCACACCAATCAGTACCACGCGATACATTGACTGTGACACAATTATTCACAGTCGAGACACGAACTGTTGCCTCTTGTAACTGTTTTAGCCTTGGTTAGGCGGATTTTTTTTTTTCCCATATGAAGACTTTGAATCGCACTGAGTCAGTCGGTCGGCGCAAAAATGTTATATTTCTTTTATAAAATTCATAAATAAAATATTTCTTTAAAATCAGTGTAAATGTGGTGATTGTTATTTTACCGGCTTATGTCGCTGAGATTTTCTCGAGTGAGGTAAGTAACATGACAGGTTTTTATAAATTCAAATTCAAATGTCTTCATTAAATATATAAAGGTACTTTTATTTTAATTACAAAGCCATCCTAACAGGCCTCGTCTGTACTAAAGTAGGCGTAATCTATATGCTCGTATAGATTACTTATTGTGGGGTATTAATTGTTTATTATTTTATGCATGGCAAGATATTTCGGATATTTAAGTATTATCAAGCTAATTTTAAATATTACATCTCCTTAAATGGCTATTATTGACGTTTATTCCCGCACATTTTTCTTTTTGAATACTTACATTTTTTTAATTTCTTCTTGACATTTTTCATGCTATTGTGTAACCTATATATAGTGTGTATCATACCATTTTCATTTCTTTTTCTAAAAATATCAGACACCACAGGGTGGAATACCACCCAACTAAGACCTAAGAACTCATCCAGCACAAGTTGCATACTGATACTTGTACTCTGATTTAACCGGGAGGCATAATATGTCTTCAAAATCTCTAAGAGTTGACAATTGTTTTCATCAGAACTACGACTGTCGGTTCTGTATTTAGAGTTGGCATCTAGTAGATGGCATAAATGCCGAATTTTAATAAAGACTGTATTTACGGTTTACTACTTCATTTCCATATTTTTGTATTTATTTTATTTATTTATTTATTTATCCTATTTTTTATAGTTACATAAAAAAAGATTGCGTTCATTTTTTTAACACATTTTAAAATAATACATATCATGAAAATCGCGAAAGGGCATTAACTTGTCAGGATTACATCACCCCACTAGGTATACGCCTATGTTGGGGTGATGGACCTGTATTGCTGCTTTAAAATTCAAAGAGAGTAGGTGCATTACCTATTAAGCAGAAAGCTGGGGCCACAGAGAAGACGTCTTCAACCAACATTCATAGGTCTGATTCAAAACCCCTTTAAGACAATTTGTATATACATTATTATACCTCTTGGCTGGATTGAGGAACTCGTATCGGTAAGAATTTCTTGTTGGGATAAAACTTTTTGAATAAAAATAATAACAAAAGACACTGACATGGTAAACAGGACGTCCCAGGATCGCATTCGGGAGTGCTTATTGCGTCTAATAGAGATAGTAGTTGCCAAAATGGTAATGTCAAAATCAAAACTATGATGTCAAAAAATATAGCCGTACAAAAGAGCTCATTGTTATTAATTACTTAATAATACTACTTTCTAAATCGTATTTTTATCTACACTGTTGCTATATCTACCCTCTTACAGAAGTCATGCGGAAAACATTAATACATTAATGTTAAAACTAAGTGACATAAAAAGTATTTATCTTGACGATAAATTTGTTTTTATTGCGGATTGGAATTTCTCTGAAAACCAATTGATTCACTCATCATCTCATTAAGGTTTATTCCATATTCAATATACTGACTTTAATTCCATATTCAATACACTTGTTTATTCCATATTCAATACACTTTTGGCAGTAAAAGCAATATGTAGCCATGTTAAGAGGCCTATTACAAAATAGCGTAGGTATTCTTTTAAAATGAGTTTAAAAAATGAACGCATTTTTTTTTGGATGTAACTATAAAAGATAGGATAAATAAATAAATAAATAAATAAATAACTATTCAACCCTGGGAGAAAACCGCGGCACTGAGCGCTCTTCTCTTGCGCAAGCAAATATATACACAATTTCTAATTGTTTTTTGCAGTGTTTTCTCCTTTCTAATGACAATAATTTATATTATGTCGTATTGCTAAAAGAGTGAACTTTAATATAGTATAAGTATTATATAAGAATCTTATTTTATTTCTGAGAAAATTAGAATGATACAGGAAGTTTTTTTTTAAATTTTGTGTAATTGTAAGTAATGTATACCTTGGATATGTGGTCAAAAAACGAAAAAATAAGGCCGCTATGGTCAACAAGAATACATGACGGACATAAAAAAAAATAGTATACGGTTTTCGTTGTAGTGATATTACTGTATTAAGGAGCTCAAAGTTTGCCTTCCGAGCGTTTTACGAATAACGACTTTCGGAAAATGGGCTGAATAAGTAAATAATATTCGTTATATCTAAAATTAAAGGCCGCTATGGTCAACATCAAGAAATGGTCCAGGTAATTCAGTAATTAAAGTTTGTAGAAATCTCTTCATTTCTTGGAATTAGAACGCCAAAAATCCACTTTTCTTGCCTTTCTGGAAAAAATATGTGATAGGGCTCTTAAGTAAATTGTACAGAATATTAAACCTCGTAGTTAGCAATTCAGACTTGAGTGTATCCAAAATCTACTCTTTCCTATCGACTTTATGAACTGTCTGTTCCCTGAACTGTAATGCTCGAAACATAAAATTGATTGTTGCAACACGTTTTTTTTTAAATCACAGTCTGTATGTAGAAACATACATTTTCACCGTCGTTGATTCTGTCCTCAAATATATAGACGAATTGACACTGGACTCGATTGTGTTTCTTCGTGATTTAAAATCGGAAATTAGTCCGTGTGAACGAGGCAGGGCAATACGCTAGAGCGGAGTGTGAGATGACCAGTTGTCACTTTTTCGCATTAAAACTACCCGCCTAGGTCAAATCTTACACCGCACGAAATGTTCTCGAATTTATTCGGACGAGTTCGGCAGGTGGTATTTATCGATGATAGTTCGTTTTATATTCCGCTCTAACGTATTGCTCTGTCTCGTTTGCTTGGCCGAATTTTAGTTTTAGTTCGCTAAGAAACGCAATCGGGCCCACTATATACACAGACTTCTCCAAGGCTTTGATAAAATACATAAATAATTAAATACTTTCCATAAAGTTATAGGCCTTGGGGATTAGGGGTGACTTGTCGCGTTTGTTAGATATCCTAGAATATCGAAAATCGTATTCAAACAAGTTATCAATCCGATTTTCCAAAATTCCTACTTGGGACCACTTCCTTTTTTTCTGTACCTCAATGATATCACCAATAACAAACTACTTTCCAATATAGTGAAATATTCGGATGACACGATTTTTAAGAGGGATCTGATCAAATAACGGTTGCCTTAATTTACAGGCGGATATAAAACGCCTAATAATATACTGTTCGCATTACTGCCTCTTCGATAAGGTAAGCAAATGTGTCCAAATATAATTTAGATAGGATTTTCGAAATACATGGTTTACCATTCCACTTTGCTACACGAATAACGGGACACTCCATATCGCTTATAGATGTCTTTTCAAATATATCTCCTGATCAAATCACAAGAAATAAAAGTACCACATGTCTATCTTAGCATGGAGGCATTTTCTTTTCAATCATGTAAAATAGGAATAACGTTATTTCAAAGTTATTCGATCGTTCTCAAAATTAAATAAGTAATAAATATATTCTATTTTTTTACAGGAAAACTGAGAAGGTTTAGGTGATATTAAAATGGCAACAACAAAGAAATATTTAAAATCTTTTTAAACATTTTAAGAGTCGTTTTGATAACAGTTTTCTGGAATAAAATATTAAAATTGAAAACGATTAGAGGAAAAAATGGATTTCTAAGAGAATAAAAGTGTCTTTTAAAATCTGGTATTCGTATTTATATATTGGTATACAGCATCACAAGTCATAGCTATATTATGTACATTAATACAGATGGAGAAAATATATAAGCGTATGTTAAAAAGCGAGAAAAAGATTTATTATCGAAATCAAATGAGAGCATTCAATCTTGAAACAAATCTTTGAATCTTTTAGTCTTGAAAGATTCATCCTTGAAACAAATAATGAATTATTTGAATATCGAAGAGAAGTGGCAAAAAAAAAGTAAGTAGCCTTCTCACAATTAGGCCAATGCTCAAACACACAACTACGACTCAACCCATAGATATTCAAAACATTAAAACTTTTCATGAACCATAAAGATGATGTTGAAATAACCAACATTTTCAATCAAATGAAGAAAAAGAAATAAACGGGTACAGATAATATTGCAATTTCTATTATCAAATACGTATTTCAGGCTGTAGTAGATACATTTGACGCATATCTAACCAATTCTACCAAGAGACTGTTTCTCATGTACATGACCCATATAATTAGTATCTCTAGACAAGTCTGTCAAAACGATGCATGAAATAGAAGCTCGACACGTGACTAACGGCAGACGAAGCGTTAGCCGCCTCCCATCTCCCAGCTAGCCCAGCGCAACAACGTGAACGTACACAAGCTGCGGTTAAAGTGACGACACTAGCCGATCCGCTGTTTGCGCAGCCCAACTGCACCAGCCGAGTCGGGAGACAAACAAACAGGCGAGCCGGGAAAGTGGTTCGATCCGTAGAATATGATACGTTCTAAAACGGAATTTACAAATGCTATGTCGGTGTCGCACCGGGTGGAGAGTATGGAATTAGATCTCGATGTTTCTTGAGTTCTAGCAAACACAGACAAACTGACACACATAGGAGTAAGCTTGAAAAGCTCAAATGAAACGCTTATGCCTGAGATTTATATCCGAATAATTATTTGTTGATAACTTGTAATTTGAAAGCAGTCTAAAATATTGCAATTAATAAAATGGAAGAAGCATGCGGAGTCAAAAAATACTAAACCAGCTGTAGGAGGTTCCAGCAAAAAATATTTAGAAATTACGATAAAATTACCTAATTTGGAAATAAATGAAGTTTTGCTGGTATTGCGCGTCAGAAAATTAAATTTTGACGTACGAGCTTAATTTACTTTAAAAAATATCAATTCGCCTTAGAAATAACAAATATTGTTAAAAATATAAATGAAAAGAAGATACCCAGAAAAAACGAGTTTCATCAAATATAACACATATAGAACTAATATATCATAAGCAAAGGTATACAAGTTAATTAGTGATCATTGTTTCAAATAAAATGACGGCGTGAGCTCAAGTCAATTTGATCAGCAATATCTACATATAAGTAGATTCTACTTACAGGTGGACATCTCATCTAGAATTTGGTCAAAATTAGTTAAAATACTATCTTTTCTTGACTGGCAAGTTATTCTATTTTTATACAAAGTATACTAACCTAATGGCAGAATGAGTAGTCAAAAATTACGTAATTTACACAATAAATAATTCCTTAAAAGTGATTATTATTTGAGAATATAATCTAAATTAGGTGATTTTGGGTTTTAATCAGTTAACTTGACCTAAAATGATTGCAGGTATGAAACTCCAAGAACTATCATCACCATAAGCCCTGCCACATATTCTTTTTAGTCTTGGCTTCGTTGACAATCTTCTTATATTTTGTTCTATCTCGCTCTTTAATATTGGTGTATGTAACCTACATACAAACCATAGCAGTTTTGGTTGTCGTACTTCACGATACTATTCCTGTTTTACAATGGGCTCGATTGCGTTTCTTCGTTAACTAAAATCGGAAATTAGTCCGCTTGAACGAGACAGAGCAATACTGTAGAGCGGAATGGGAAATAAACGGTTGTCACTTTTTCGCATTAAAACTACCCACAAGAGATAAAGCATCCGATTCTAACACCGCACGAAATGCGTTCAATTTTATTCGAACGAGTATAAGTTCGACAGGCAGTTTTTATCGACGATCATTCGTTTCATATTCCGCTCTATCTCTATCGCATGAACTAATTTCAGTTTTAGTTCACAAAGAAACGCAACCGGGCTCAATATATAGCGTCTTTAGTATCTCGAGCATGTTCAATACAGTATAGATTGGAATTACTTCCAAAAACTCTTTAACCAATGATACCAAGTACGGTCAAGTTCCAGGCGACTATTCTCTACATAGGACCTACACTTTTTAATAAATTGCCTGATAAATTAAACGCGAATTAAAATATTGGTATTTTCAATGGATTGATCCAGGTTTATTTGCTTAAATTCTATATGCATGCATTTAACGACATTTTAAAATACTTGGAAAACAAGATCGTACTTATGTAATCTGGTGTATTCTTTTTTTATATTGTCAATTGTTTCTGTTAATTTAAATATTTTTTGAGTAATTTACTGTATATCATTCTTCGTTAAATTGAGTAACTAATTTAAGATTAATTTAATAAACTTGACCATTTCTACAGGTTGTAAAGAAAATAAATACTCCAAAAAAAATAAAACCGTTGAATCCAACGAATTCCAATTTCTACTTTTACATATCTAGCCGATTATTGAAATTAAAAATGAAAAGCCGAATTACGTTATGTAATGATAAAAATGATAATAATTTTGAACATAATTTTGGTTTGGGCTGGTCTATGTGGGTTTTCCATGACATGTTTTCGTCGGTGTAAGTTCCTGGAAATTTAGTGGACTTGGCAATCTCGATAGAGTAATTTAACGCTAACTGTTTTTCTTTTTTATTTGAGAAGTTTATCAACACTGCTTTGCTTAAATTTGGCGACATCGGGTTCACTGTAAACCAATCATTGACTTCAAAAAGTGTTTCGTTTGTTGGTTCCTCCATTTTTGTTCTACAATCACTTTCAAGAATGCACGTGGTGTCATCTGCAAGTTTGGACAGTTCTGGCACAAGTTATGTTAGTTGCTAAATCGTTACAATAGAGATTGAAGAGGAGAGGTCCTAATGTTGAGCCCTGAGGCACACCGGTGTTTACTATTTCACATCTCGATTGCTCCGCCTTTTCCTCAATTCCATCAAGTATTTTAATCTCCACCACTTGCTGCCTGTTTTGTAGGTACGATTTAATGAGTAAATTGGCCACTCCTCTAATTCCATAGTGGTTTAGCTTGTCTACCAAGGTATTGATGTTTATACAGTCGAATGCCTTGCTTAGATCGCAGAACAGTCCTGCTGGAAGCATCTTCTTGTTTCGACTATTCTCAATCATGAAACATGCGGCGCGGCATCCTGTGTAGTTTTTTTGTCCGGAATCCATATTGACTGTCTGAAATGTCCACAAATTTTTCAAGGAAACCATTTAGTCGTTTTTCGGTGACCTTCTCCAAAATTTTTGAGAAATTACTCAGTAGGGCTACGGGTCGATAATTTTCTATTCTCGTAGGATCGCCCTTTTTTATATATCGGTGTAATCTTGGCTACTTTAGGACAATCTGGAAATATTCCCTCTGAAAAGATTTTCCCTCTGATTTTAATTACGCTAACAGGTATATCATCGAGACCAGTTGATTTTTTGTTCTTTGGAGAGTCGATGTATTTTTCTATTTCTTGATTGTTGATTGATACAAACTATCTTTTAAAACTTATTAAATGCTATCGATCTTAACTTATTAAATGATAGCGATCCTTATTAAATGTAGATTATGTAGAACTCTTTGGATGCTTTCTATTGTTTTTGTTTTCATATATTTTCGTTATTGAATTGCTGATTCTCTATGTTTTGTCATTATTTCTGTTTATTTTTATTTTTCTGGTTTTTATGTCTTTGTTATTTATGAATTTCTATGTTTTTTTCTCAATATTAGTTTTTAATAGACTTTTTTATAATTTGGAATATAATTTTATTTGTAGAAATACCAATTTTATTTGATATGTAATTTCTATACCCAGATCGGGTTTTTGAAAATAAATTTTTCTTATTTCTTATTTCTAATGATAAAAAATTCTTAGTTTTACATAGCGCCGCGTTCACATATTCAAGAATTATCCACGTTTATTTTAAATATGTTGCTAACAAATATTACGGGAAGAACAGATGGCGCCGGTTTCGATTAATTATCGTTGCTCAAACTCAATATGTCATTGACGATTTGATTATTTATGCTAAAAAACGACACCGCACTTGTGTCTGCGAACTGTGAGGAGATTTTATAGCGAGACGATGTAAACGTTTTTATTATCATTTAAATGTCTATTCTGGTAACGATGTTTTGGTCTGATTTTAAAGCAGATATTTAACATTGTTTTTTTCTCACAAATGTGTAAGCTACAAAAGTAGCCTCGGTCGCCATCTTTTTGCGAACGACCACCTAAGTGGCAACTCCCGTCCCTTTGAGCGGTGCGCCCGGCTGTCAGGAAGGAAACACATTATTAAGCCGGGACGATGTTTTTTCTAAGAGGAAAAATATATCGCCGAAGGTGAATTGAGCCGAAAAGGGTCGACGCAAAGGATGCGAAATCTTAACTAAACTGGACGGCAAGAAAGCGTCCGCCCGCCCGCCTGTTAGCGGCCACTGTCACCTGAAAGGAAATCAGACATCCATAAATATTGACACACCCCTATCCGACTCACATGGTTGAATCCCTGCCTCCACACTCTCATTTCGGGATATATAGAACGCATTATTACCCTTAATTTAAGAAGCTTCCAAACCATTCTGTGTTATATTACGTTCCTTATAAATATTGTTTGTTTGTTTGTTTGAAAAGCTTTATTGCACACACGTAAGAGTACAATGCGGTGGACCTATTGCCAAGTGGCAATATGTTACGGCCATACCGCCAGGGTTATAGTGATTAAAGGTTTATGTGGGCAAATTGATTTACAAGTAATAAATGAATACACTTGCATAATAGTCATCATAGGATAAGATATAAAACAGTGATTAGTAACGTATGCCAACCCGATATTGAAGGGAGGAGTGGAATATAAGGACAAGCAAGGGAAACGGGAGAGGAAGGGGGTATTCATGAGTTGAGTAAATGTCTCTCTGAGGATTTTTTAAACCCGCTCAGGTTTTCAAGTTGTCTTATCGGCAAATGCACGGAATTCCAGAGTCGGGCCGCCTGCACTGCGAAAGACCTAGACATGAAAGTTGATGAATGCTGAGGTATAGCCAGTAATAGATTTTCCTGAGAGCGCAATGGAAGGCCATGGAATGAAAGCGGAGAGAAGAGATTATACAAATAAGTAGGACAGTTTGACTGTAGTACGCGGAAGAGTAGGGCATGTGAAAATCCCGACATTGTCTAATGGGAAGTCACTCTATTGCTGTCTTGCTCTGGTGCGCGTGTGAGAGAGTTGTATGCTTACGGGTAGCTCCGTAAGCTGTCAATTGGACAGTTCTTTTCGTGCGCTTTTTTGAGTACTTATCAACTTAAAAAAATGTATGTCTGACAGACCTATATCAGTGTATACGTGAGTTTTTTTTTAACAAATTTGTATTTCGTATTCAGGGTGGATACTGAGCAACCAGGTTGTTCCCGCTGACTATGACTAGCACAATAAGGTTGTATAACTGCAATTGCTTCGACATTAGAATAGTGGCTTTCCAAACAATTAAGCTGACGATTTTAGCGGTGAATCAGATATTGACGAAAATTTCATTATAGATACAATTCTTATTTCGAATACAATAATTCTGATAATGATCTCGAAAGTGTTCTAAAGGATTTTGAGGACCATCAACATGATGCTGCCATACTGATTTCTAGTCAGTCAATCAAGATCGGGCCACTACTACGGCAAACACTAATTCAAGTGGAGTAATCAAAAACCAATCAACAATGTGCGTACATCAGCTCCTAATATTATCAAACCTTAAAGAGCGGTTAAAAGACCCAAAAAAGCATGCTTTTGGGACAAATTTTCAAACGATCTCAATTCATAAAGATTATTGCAAAAGGATTGGCTAACAACCACTTGGAAAGCCGATTTCGCAATCATCACGTCCCAAAATTCAAGAACACAATTTCACAGTTTTTGACCAAACCTCATGCAGCTCAAAACGTGAACCTGGGGTCCAAGAAATTACTAAAAAGAAAGTACTGTAGCGTGTGTGACTGTAAAAGAAATATGAAAACACAATACGTATGCGTGTCTTCCAAATATCTCATTTGTTTGCAGGGCTCCAAGCCAATTGTGTAAGCCAAAAATTAAGTAATATAAATATATAAAAAGCCATGAGCCAAAAATAAGTAACTACTTTTTTTTCTATGATCTCAAAAAAAATAAAGTGAGACTAAGTTTGGTTCAAGATTGTTTTTGTTTGGTGAGACTAAGTTTGGTTTGGACAAAGATTGGTTCAAGTAGATTTTATTTTAGTTGACTTTAAGGGGATTTTATTTATTGTAGTATTTTTATAGATTTTAAAATAAAAGGTGCCTTTGACTGGCTGGGTAACAAAAAGTTCCTATAAATACTCCTTTTTGTTTTATTTGTCCCATAATATTGAGTTCAAATATCCTTTTTTACTTAGTTTGAGACAAAACTATAACTATTTTGTCAAAGAAAAGTCCTAGGTATATTTTTATTTAGTTTTATCTTTGGGAGTGTCTCAGACCTATATCAGTGGTAATGTTATAAAAAAAAAAAATCTCCCTTTTTGTTGGGCAGTAGTGTAAAAATATGCTCATTTCAGGTTCGCTCCATTGATTTTTCGTGTAAACGTCATGTTGAAATCATAATAACAAGTGTTAGGAATGACTTTTTTTTCTTATTGCATTCTTTTCAATATATCTTATTATTTTGTGTTTTGTAATTATTATCAATTCACGTCAAAAACGACACGAAGATCTGACGACAGACTGGAAAATAAAATAATTAATTTCGATAGCATTCGTGTTATCTGAAAACGTGTAAATCCACTAAAATCGAAATCGTTAGATTATACTACAACCGCAGATTACAAGAAACAATCATGTGTGAGATCGGTTCGAAACCAATTTACTAGAAAGAGCGTCGGTAAGTGTTTTGCTGAGAGGTTACATCTACTAAATGAGGAGCTACGCCTCTCGACAAAGCGTTCATTCGGCAAAATAAAAGCACCTTTCTTCACCTAACGCCTGATTACACCGCCACCGTCTGACCACTCGACTTTTCCGAGACAGCACGGAGAGCAGAACGATCGACAGATAAAATGTATTTTATTTAGTATTGATTTATGTCGCATAAACATTGACTCATAAATATAAGATTGTCTTTTTTATGGTCTCATACATAGATAAAAGTTAGGAATATAATATTTTAAATGTTTTTATTTTTATTACACTTTAGTTATGCGGTTTTTTAATCTGATATAATTCTGGATTTAGAAATATATTTTTGCATATAACGTATAGACTATATTAAAAGAAATAGACGAGGCAACCAAAAACCATCTGCCGAATATATACAGCAACTGTCACGAATTCCACTGTATACATATGTTTGTATTTATGGGCATTTTAAATTACGCTACTACCTTTTACTACAATTAAATTCAGCAATATATCTAATAATATATATAATAATATATACCTTCTATAATATATATATATATATATATATATATATATATATATATATATATATATATATATATATATATATATATATATATATATATATATATATATATATATATATATATATATATATATATATATATATATATATATATATATATATATATATATATATATATATATATTTGATAGTTTTGTGTATATATTCTTTTTAGAATTGATCAATAAGATGATTATAAAGTAAATAATTATAAAAGCCACTTACATCGTGACGAAGGATTCCCTTGATCGGATTCGGGAATGCTTTAGGTGTTAACGAGAATGATGAATGCCTCTCACTTGCGGAAAGAGGAGTAGGTTTAAGTTGGGCCCATTTTTCAACTAGTAAACGCTCACCCTTCATCCAATTATCTCAAAAATTAAGCTACAATCCTTCTTTATACGTAAACTCACTCAATTTCCTATTATTTCAGGGGAAATAACAAGACAAGACGAGCTACTTGACAGATGGAAGAATTTAAAATTTCGAATTTCGTTTTTTTATTTTCTAAAGGTGCGATATAAAGAAGCTGCGATCAATATTCAGCTGAAAACTTAAAACTAAAAGCGTGACATGCCCTCATATCAATGAAAGGAAGCAGTCAGCTCTTTCCTATTAGTTGGAAAGATTACCTTTAACCTAAATGGATTATTTACAATGAACGAAACATAAAATATGTAAAAATTCAATATTTTGAAATATTTGATAGTTTTGTGTATATACCTATTCTTTTTAGAATTGATCAATAAGATGATTATAAAGTAAATAATTATAAAAGCCACTTACATCGTGACGAAGGATTCCCTTGATCGGATTCGGGAATGCTTTAGGTGTTAACGAGAATGATGAATGCCTCTCACTTGCGGAAAGAGGAGTAGGTTTAACCCTTCAGGCCTCGGCCCCTCAGCCGATTGACAAGTTGCTGTCCCAAAAAATTTTAGTAAAAATTTGTAAAAAAATTGAATTACGACACTGTCTTACCAAAACATTAATAACTGCCAAGCCACTGGACCCATAATTAAAATGAAACATATTACCATAATAAAACATAATAAAATCAAACAAATTAAATTAAAATAAAATTAAAAAGAGGCCGTCACGCTGAATCGTGTTGTGGCCGATATCGGCCAATCGGGGCTTGAGGGGTTAAGTTGGGCCCATTTTTCAACTAGTAAACGCTCACCCTTCATCCAATTATCTCAAAAATTAAGCTACAATCCTTCTTTATACGTAAACTCACTCAATTTCCTATTATTTCAGGGGAAATAACAAGACAAGACGAGCTACTTGACAGATGGAAGAATTTAAAATTTCGAATTTCGTTTTTTTATTTTCTAAAGGTGCGATATAAAGAAGCTGCGATCAATATTCAGCTGAAAACTTAAAACTAAAAGCGTGACATGCCCTCATATCAATGAAAGGAAGCAGTCAGCTCTTTCCTATTAGTTGGAAAGATTACCTTTAACCTAAATGGATTATTTACAATGAACGAAACATAAAATATGTAAAAATTCAATATTTTGAAATATTTGATAGTTTTGTGTATATATTCTTTTTAGAATTGATCAATAAGATGATTATAAAGTAAATAATTATAAAAGCCACTTACATCGTGACGAAGGATTCCCTTGATCGGATTCGGGAATGCTTTAGGTGTTAACGAGAATGATGAATGCCTCTCACTTGCGGAAAGAGGAGTAGGTTTAAGTTGGGCCCATTTTTCAACTAGTAAACGCTCATCCTTCATCCAATTATCTCAAAAATTAAGCTACAATCCTTCTTTATACGTAAACTCACTCAATTTCCTATTATTTCAGGGGAAATAACAAGACAAGACGAGCTACTTGACAGATGGAAGAATTTAAAATTTCGAATTTCGTTTTTTTATTTTCTAAAGGTGCGATATAAAGAAGCTGCGATCAATATTCAGCTGAAAACTATATATTATATAAAACTATATATATATATATATATGTATATATATATATATATATATATATATATATATATATATATATATATATATATATATATATATATATATATATATATATATATATATATATATATATATATATATATATATATATATATATATATATATATATATATATATATATATATATATATATATATATATATATATATATATATATATATATATATATATATATATATATATATATAGAAGTTACACAAACCAGCGGAAACATTTAAAACAAGAACAATTACTCGCATTTTAACTACATAATTATCTAGATTTATCTACTATTAATATTAATATAATACATATATGTATATTTATATGAAGTTAATATAATATACAGAAAATAGAAAAATTATACATTTTGAAAAATTAATTATTAAACAAATTATTCAAGGCGAGCTACGAGAATAAATAAAAATTTTAGCAAGTCAAATAGGCGTGTTAGGGATTTTAATACAATTGTGTGTTTCTTCAATATTCCCTGTAACAAGGTCTCTCGATTAGCACATATCGTCTTCTGAATCTTACTCGAAGATTAAATAATGGCACACTCTGTTAGTCTGTTAATCTAAAGGTGCGATTCCACCAAAATAGTGTGCAGCACATTTGCTTGCACACATTTTGTGCAAAACTCCAACAGTGCAGGTACTAAGCTGGTGTCGCATTTGGCTTCCGTCTCCACTGGTAAGGCTGTGCGTAACTTTTGTAAGCGCACAGTTCAGCACACTTGTGCGCGAACATGTTCACTGAGCAGAGTTTCTGCCGAGACAGTTCAGTAGTTAATATGAACGGGCAGGAAAACGTAGTGCTTTGTGCTGCAGCATGTGTTTTACTATGTAGTCTCCTTAAAAAGAAACGAAGGAAGAAACCGCGATGTTGGGTGAGGCCGTTACTACAGCGACGGAATGAAGAAACGAATAAATTTCTAGAAGAAATAAAAATAGATCCATTGAGTGGATTTAAAAACTTCACACGTATATCTTGCGAAGATTTTGAGTTGCTGGTTAATGTAACTAGTCCTTTTATTGCTAAGCAAGATACCAACTACAGAAAATGTGTCCCTGTTTCAATAAGGCTTGCAATCACCTTAAGATATCTTGCTACTGGAGATTCTTTTGCAAGTTTAATGTTCTTATTTAAAGTTTCAAAAGAGCTTATTGCTCGGATTGTACCTGAGACTTGTAAGGCGTTGATAAGCGTGTTGAAAGGAAATATTAAGGTAAGAAAATAAAAATAATATACCATTTTATTTTAGTCACTTTTATTGCATTACATTTCATGCCAAGATATTGTTTCGCATTGGAGTTGTAACATATTTTCCAGTACCAATAATAGCGTCATATGTACAATAAATTATCTATATTGGGCGATTCTCGGGTCTTCATCGACAATACGGCGTTTAAGCGAGTTCTTCGGAGCCTGAAACTTTTCGACTGGCCTTTCATGAAGAGACTCTTGATCTTCATTTACTGTGTCATTCTGGATAATAATATCTTGTGATACCTGAAATAGTAATAAAATTTCCTTTTTCAGATGCCTAACACTTTAGAAGAATGGATGATCTTAGAGCGCCAATTTGACCATCTTTGGAATTTCCCTCATTGCATTGGGGCTATGGATGGCAAACACGTTGTTATTCAAGCTCCAAGTAATACTGGAAGCGTTTTTTTCAATTACAAAGGTGATTTCAGCATTGTGCTTTTAGCACTGGTTGATGCAAATTATAAGTTTACGTACGTAGATGTCGGTTGTAAAGGAAGAATATCGGATGGTGGTGTTTTCAAAAATACTGGTTTCTATGCTAATCTTCAGCAAGGAAAATTAAATTTGCCTGAACCTTACCCGTTACCCGGAAGGAACAAACCAATTCCACATGTCATTGTGGCAGATGATGCTTTTGCGTTAGATATAAATTTAATGAAACCATATCCCGGTCAACATGACAAAAGATCAAAAGAGAGAATATTTAATTATCGGTTGAGCAGAGCGAGACGTATTGTGGAAAACGTATTCGGCATTATGTCCGGTGTATTTCGCGTACTCAGGAAACCTATTCTGTTAGCTCCAGAAAAGACACAATTGATAACACTGACATGTTGTTACTTGCATAATTTTTTGATAACACAAAAATCGTCTTCACAACTTTATACTTCTGCTGGCTGTTTTGATACTGAGAACCAAATTACTCATTGCACTATCGATGGAAGTTGGCGGCGTGATGCAGGCATGGCAAACTTACTGCCTTTAAGACATGTTGGAAGAAGACCCCCTGGCGATGCGAAAAACATAAGAGAAGAATTTGCACATTATTTCCAAACTGACATCGGAATGGTGCCATGGCAAGAAACACTGGCGTAAATAGTATAGGTATCTAAGTAATAATATTAGAGGTAAGAAAATAAACATTTAAAACGTACCTACCTGTTCATTTATTTCGTCGTGTGAGTTCAAGCTGACGTTCGGCTCATCCCTTCCATGAAAGAAATTCAAATATGCATAAGCAAACCATTTCGGCTTATATATATCTAAAATCCCAGAACCTGAAGATTTTGAGTCCGCGATTTTCTTCTTTTCTCTTCGGTATTGAGCCAAAATAATCTTCCATTTTCTCATTACCTCAGTCGAGTCACAATTGAAACTTTGCGCCAACTCTTGAGTGGCGTCGTGTTTTTTGTTTTTATTTTTATAATCACTGTGACTAGAATCCCATAATACAGGATAAGTTTCAATAGCTTGAATAAAATTAATAATTTTATCATTCGTACAATCCATATTTAGCTTGGTTAATTAACAATGTACGCGCACAAATCAATGTTTTCACTCCGGTAGCGGAAGCAAGACTGAGTTCGCGCACAACAGGTTTGTACACGTCGACGCGAGTCCACTGCCTGCATGTGTGCGCGCACAAAAGTATACAGATGTGCGCGAACATTTCTAGAATGTTCGCGCACAATTTGTTATTGTTTGCTTTAGTGAGTCGACCAGAATAAACATTTGTGTCGCACAATGTGCCGCACAGTTCTGCACACTGGTGGAATCGCATCTTAAGAGTAGCAAACTCCTTACTTGGCCGACTCTACAACCGCAATGACGCAATACCGACTGACACAGAGCTCTCGCGTCTTCTTCGCGATAAAATTAGAGTGTACATAAAGACTAATCACACATTATTCCATACTTGAATACATACGCGTATTTGCCTATGCATCTGGGCAATAGTACTTGTCTAGCTATACTACGGCTAGGGTTCAGCGATGACGGATATTACTCATGTAGTTTATTTAAAATGTATTTATTTGTTTAAATCCAAAATAAAACTTTACACTGTTGATAAATTAAAGTGTATAAACGAAAAGATACCTAATCATTGTTTGTTATATAAAACATCTATTTTTATACAACATCGATTAATATAATTGACAACATAATTTAGAAAATTTGAAGAAAAATGCAATTTATAGTAATACTAATTACCATTAAAGTAGTAATAAAAAAGGATAAATGATAGCGTATTTATGTTTTTTTATCTGCTGTGCCCCTTACAGTAATGACCCATTTTAATGTCTAACAACAATTACCTTACAGAAGGCCGGCATTTTATAACATCACTTAGCAATATTCAGGCGGTCACCAATTCAAGTACTAACCACGCCCGATGATGCTTGACTTCGGTGACCTGACTGGAACTAGTGTTTAAACGCGACTAGGGACGTTACATATCATCACTGAACCCTAACCGTCCCGTGGCCGATTTTATAACTAATTGGTAGCTTAGGTTCATGCCAACAACGCCAAATTTAAATCAGAAATACTTCTTTTTTCCACAATTTCAGCACAACGCCGTAATCCTCCTTTCCAGAATGAACTTTTCGTTAACATCCAGATCCCAAATTGAGCTAGTCTCCACCACCATACAATCGCTTAATATTTTTTTCAAAATGGAGAAAAAAAATAGCACTATTTTGCGATCATGGATGCTGGAGTAGGCGATTAGGACGACCGTCAGCCGTCGTCGGTCGTGAGTCTGCATCACTTCGACGGCAGCCACTATTCAGAGGGGATAATTCCATTGTGAGCCTTCGCCGGTCGTGATTGAGAGTGGATTTATTGGGAAAGACGCCGCCCCTGCCGGGGCGCACTCTTAAGCCATCTTTTGAACGCGGGGATTACACGCGGATGAGGGGAAATTACTAAAAGTCACAGCAAGCTCTCGCAACTTCTTTCAGCTCTGCCAAACGCGGCTAAAGAAAAAAGAACAACCGCCGGCATTGCAGATCGACGCATCCCTGCATTGCTGCGTAACTTGAAATACATAATTCGGAAAGGGGTTCCATAACGTGATTAATAATACCGAAAATATCAGCGAATATATTAGAAATAACACGGCAAATTACTTACCATGCTCCAACTCTAAAGAAGATACGAGCTATATAAAAATGTAATGTTTTTATTTTTATTTTCTTTTATTTATTAAAGAAACAGCATTATCATAAATGTAATTACTCAAATAAAAATAAAAACAATGAATAAATAAATGTTTACGGTATTGATTGTTATTTTATATGTGCACATTATCTCCGTTATTTTACATTATACATTTCTGAAGTAGTAGTTTTAATATTAGAGAAAAAAAATACAAAAAATGCATTGAAATTATAAACATTATTATTTATTTTGCACTGATAATAAACATTTTATAAAACTGTTTTTGAAAAATATTCATGCGATTATAAGACATTATAGATGAGAAATAGGCTCCAAGGACTGAAATAACTTTCTAATGGATTTATACTTATTCGATTACAAGCTTTTATTTACCTTGCAATATTTGTTAGTATGTAAGTTTGTTTAGGTCAAATCTTTCAAGCTGAATTAGAACCACTTCCTTTTATCCTATGAAGTTGAAATTTCACATATTGGTTCAGTTCCGATGACAATGCATTATGGTGAGAATGACCTGATACTACACCCAGGATCGGCTCCCGATGAGACTACTTTTCCATGGTCAACAGCACAGACACACAATTTTGTATACGCATTCAATTATGATAGCCCGTTATAAATTTCATTATGACATAGATGTTTCACCCAAAGTTCTGACCATCCTGATGTGGGGACCCCTCAACGCCCAACAGAACAGAAACGAAAGTTTGAATACGCATTCAATTATGATAGCCTGTTTTAAATTTCACCGCGACAGGGCTGCTGCAACCAGGGTTGGCTTTCAACGAGGGGACTCATCAACAGTCGACAGCAAAGAAACGAAATTTTGTATATGCCTTAAATTATGATAGCCCGTTCTCAGTTTCGCCGCGACAGGGCTGCTGCACCCAGGATTGGCTTCCAACGAGGAGACTCGTCAACGGTCAACAGCACAAACACGAATTTCTTTATAGCATTCAATTATGACAGCCTGTTTTAAGTTCCACTATGACATAGCTGCTGCACCCAGGGTTGGCTCGGGACAGAGCATTTTATTAAAAGCTTGTATTTAAAGCATGTGTTTTTGCTTTTAACTTATTAATTGTCACGTCAGTTGATCGATACACCATATGTTAAAAATATATAACTACTAGCTGCGCCCCGCGGTTTCATCGGCGTGGTGATGGAAAATTGTGATAATGATGATAGAAAACTATATATCTTTATAATATAGCCTATGTGTTATTATGATGTGTAAGCTATATTATTGTAAAGTTTCATCAAAATCCATTTAGTAGTTTTTGGGTGAAAGAGTAACAAACATCCAAACATACATTCTTACAAACTTTCGCGTTTATATAGTAGTAGGATAGGATAGTAGGATATGACATGTAAAATTTCAACTTCATAGGATAAGAGAAAGTGGTTCTAATTCAGCTTGTAAGTTTTGACCTTAAAAAACTAACATACTAATATTGCAAGGTAAATAAAAGATTGTAAAAACGATCAATATATTTTTTTTATATGAGATATTTTTCTGTGAGGTTTAAATTTATGTTAAATGTATTTTTTTTTTAGAAACTCGACTTTATTTGATGTATCAAAATATTTATTTTCTCACAAATAAACCCTGACTAAAGGATTATATTTTGTATCAGTAAATTTTTAAAAAGTAATTACCACAAATTTTAAGAAATTGATATTGATGGTCTTTCCTTAACCCTTTTTTTTATTATTTGTTGTGTGGGGCTTTTCTAAGGTCTTTATGAGCCTTGTAACACTGCGACCATTGCTGATCTATTGTGTTTGCCACCTACTATAGTTCTGTGCTAAGCCTCGTGTCATTTAAGAACCGCAACAGGCTTTTGGCGCCAGATTGTTTTAACTCCTCAGGTTGGAGGTAATGACCACCCAAGTGGGTGTATCTTTTACGCATCAGCGGGTCACACTCGCATATGAGGTGCAAGGGAGTTTCCTCTACCCCTTGGCAGAACCTGCATATTTTTGTGTCTCGGAGCTTAAGGTTGTAGCGTGAGGTTGAGCGTGAGCGCCCTCATCAGTATGCGTAGATTGTTCCTATTTAGCGATAAGGCCTCACGGGCCATCTAGGCGTCGTAGGCCTTAATTAGCGCTTTGGAATGATTCAACCCTGGCGTGTTGTTCCAGTGATTGACGGATTGTTCTAAACATATTTGTTTGAGCATTAGGTTTGCAAGGCTTTTTAGTACGCCACATCAAGGTTCAGGGCCGTATAACGTTCCCTTTGCTCCCGACTTAGAAAGTTCGTCGGCTTTTTCATTTCTCTCGATTCCTGCATGGCCGGGAACCCTCCATAACCCTTTATTTGTTATGGTACTTTTTATTTTGATTACGTTATAAGATATTTAATTTGGTAGCCTTCCTTAAATTGTTCATAATATTCTTCTTCCACTTAAATGCCATGCTCATCATCGGTGTTGGCGAGTTTCCCATACTTTGCATACTTGCAGAATTATTTTAGTAGTTCGGAACAATTCTTTTAATATTATTCCAAACCACTCGTTCGTTATATTATCACCTAAAATTACACAGAATAACACCTCGAGAGGTTATTATGAAGGCAATCCACCATGCTTTGCAGACAGTACAAAATAACTCTTTTAGTAGCACGGAATAATTGTTCTGATGTTATTTCATAGCAGTCGTTCATGATATAATCAACTAAAATTATATCGAATAACACCTCGCGAGGTATTCAGTGAGCCGTTAAATTTCATGAAATTCAGCCGGGCGCGTTGAACTTCGTATCATCCACTATTGGAGACGGCAAAGCGTTTCATATTGAACGCCTGAGCGACTCATATTTCCACGCGATCGAAGGAAGCCCCCTCCTCGATACTCCCCCTTCGAACAGAGCAGCAGAGACGTTAGCTCATCCTCTTACGTCACAAAAACAACGTGCAGGCATCCGCACCGGCGCGACGCGAAGAGCGTGTATCTTTGTGCTTCAGGTAATCAGACTTGAGCCGGCCGGCTTTGTAAATACGACGGAAAATATTCGCATCTTTGCGATTCAGCGATACGGACAGAAGTACATGTACTGTTTTTAATGCAACTTGCACCACAAAAGACCTTATATTTTATTATTATTATTTAAAACGTTATCCTCATTATGGTTACATAAAATATAAATAGCCTTCGATTTTTACACATTTTTTAAACATAAAACAAAAATCGCGATAGGGTATTTACTTTTCAGGATTACATAACCGCACTAGTTAAACGTCTGTGGTGTTAAAGTGATGGATATAAGTGCTTCGATTTTTGCTAAGCCTGTGCGCCTTGCCTGCTATCCTTCTTCAGTCTCATAAGAACCAAGTTTAACTCAGTTTTTACATTGTTAAATTTGTGTACGGCGTTTAATATCTAACGACTTGTAAGTGGAAAGATAGAAAATTCTCAAACTAACAGTGACAGACAATGGGCTCGATTGCGTTTCTTCGTGAACTGAAATCGAAATTAGTTCATGCGAGCGACAGAGGTCAATACGTTAGAGCAGAATAAAAAAATAATGATTGTCACTTTTTCAGCATAAAACTACAAATCGTAAATAAAGCGGCATAATCTGAGACCCGGCATAAACGAAATATTTTAAAACTAATTCAGATGGATAATTTTACGTTCGGCAAATAGTTTTTGTGCTGGAAAAGATTCGATCGTTCATTTTACGTTCCGCTTTAACACACTGCTCTGTCTCTTTCACATGAACTATTTTATGATATTAGATCACGAAGAAACGCAATCGAGCACAATGTTTTTCTGAAACTTTTATTTCTATTGTGTCAACATAATCTCCTAGAACCTTAACCACATAATTATTACATTTCTTAAATGCTTCGATACCATGGAAATATCAAATTGGATCATTGTCATCAAAGCACTCGAAAACGATGATATAAACCTCTTCATCAGACGAAAATGGCTCTCTGAAGCTCTCTCTACAGTTTTAGTAATAAAAAATTAAAAAATCGCCTGGATGGGCGAGCGAACTCTTCGAAGCCGCTCTCCTGCAGTACACCCGTTGCAAAATGCGTCTAGTGAACCTGTGCGCTCTCTTGCAAAAAAAGCCCATCACGGAATTTTAAAGTAGATCAGGAAAATAAAACCTCGTGATCGTGGTTTTATTCGGCACATAATCAATCAGTACATATTATTCCCGCAGCATTACAATCTCGAAATATTGTACTTGATGACCTGAAATTTGCTACACATATACCTTGTTGGAGCGAAATCACACTGAAATCACATTTGTAATATTCAAATTCCGCCTTACATTTTAATCAAATGATCACGCCCTTCGTTTCTCCGCTAAGGTCCAACAGATGGAACAGAACCTAACCGGGTTCATCCGGCGACCGACGGAGGGCGCTTATCGATTTTATTTATGAAGTTAATATTCAGATAAAATCAGTCCTTGGCTACTTGCGGGAAAAATCTTAAGGTGACACGACCGACTTTTTTTACTCCTCTAAAGTGGTGCCCGCCGAATAAATGAAATCCATAAATCCAAATCTGGTCCACTTGAACATCATAAAAAAACGGTTTTGTCACCCCAATACTTTACCGGCAAGCAGACAACCCCTCGTCCACCTTGTAATCTCCCCCCCCCCCCTCCCCCCCAACCGATAGTGATTATACGAAGCGAGTATGATAGCAAAAGTAGCATATTTTAGTATTTTATAGTGTTTCCGTGGTTTTAAAATGGTATTTTTTAAATAATGATATAGTATATTTTTTTTTAATACAGCGGTATTAAAAAAATGCGTAGCTTGTATACCCGATATTCCAACCAAAATTTCACAACGTGATTTTGGTCCAACAAGGCATCTGTGTACTGAATCTCAAAAGTCTAACTGCAATATTTCGGGATTGAAGTATGACTAGCCTTCTGGTGAACCGATTTCAATTACAATTTTCAACTCTTATCATGACCGAATGATGCCTGGATGTCAAACTTCAGCTCGATCGGATGAAGCATTTAGGCGCTATCGTGGAGGAATACACAGACACACACACACACACACACAGACACACAGACTCTCAGACTTCACTCTGGAAATGGTCCTAATCGTCTCAGGGGGTGTCAAAATGAATATTTCCGTCTTCATTTCGATTTTTTGTGCCGAAAAAGTAAAATAAAATTATAAATGAATAATCACTATAAATAACAACGTTGAAGAAAACGCACTACCTCAATTTATTGTTCCTTATATTATTATTATTATGTAAAACATAAGTGAGGCGTTACTTTACAGGGTATACCTTACGGCGGCGCGTGGAGCGCCGAAGAGAGCATCGCCGGATTTAAATCGTGCCGAGTGCTTATACGTACACTTGTAATTAGCCATGCAATAATGATTCCCAAATGTAAAGGGACGTAATTGAGAGTAATTCACCGAGTAAATCCCTTTATACTTAATATCGTTTACCCCGTTCATCAGTGTTGCTCATCCGGTGGGGCGAAAGCGTTTATAGGTCACGCAAAGCGAAAAGATTTTGTCTTTCTAGAAACTTTCAAGTCTCGATCGATAATTTGTAATTATCACATATATTAGGGCGAGGCGAGAATGCGCTCTTAGCTATTTAATTTATATATCTTTGTTAAAAGAGTGTACTCTTAAAATTATTGATATATGTATATGTACTAGCTATCTTTGTTTTAAATCCTTTTCGGTCTTTTTGTTCAAATTTTAAATTCATGCCATGCCATAAAGTTTCCTCAAGTCGTTACTAAAACGCACATTTGCCTGCTACCGATGAGGAATAACAAAGCATCTAAGGCACAGTTCTCATAAAATTATATCCAGTTGCAAAACACAGTAACGCTAATTATCAAAAATACATCAGAGCGGTTAAAAATTAATCTTACCCCCTATTATCGTCAGTATTTAGTCAAGCTGGCTATAAATAGGTCTGATAACTATCTGCTGGGAAAATTTCCCAATTTAGGGGACTAAATGTACTCTTCTTTCTCTATACGTTTTCGAATTTATAAAACAAAATATTCAAAAAAGTGACAAAAACGTTGACATTCCGGCGGTGTTTACATCGCCTGATCTTACATTGGAAAAATCCGGGTTCCATTGCAGGCTGGGTCAACATTTTCTGTTAAGATAAAATTAAAGGAATTGCATTTCAATTCTGTCCATCGAATGCAATAAAAAGACACATGTTACACGCGCACATACATATGAACACTTCATAGTAGGATTATTAATAAGAGATTGTCGTACGATAATAAACCCGCCCATTGTGAAATTTTATAATAAAGCTCAGAAACAAAAAAATAAACAAACAAAAAGTAAAAGATTTCAAACCCAAGCATAAATATACTATCACTTGACAAGGGACAGAAACAACCGGTTACTTCCACAAACAGAGTTAGAACTAGAAAAGGGATCCACACTATGCTAATATAGTTTTCTGTAATAAACTCCCAGAAATAATAAAGTTTTGTGGCGCCAAGAATAAGTAAAACTGTTTAAAAGGAAATCAAAGTCTTACATTATTGACCGAGAACTGTATGATAGAGTTTTAGAATAAATATTATTCTTCAATATATCAGTGTAGTTTTGTGATTTTACGGTTTTTTAAATATATTAACGATATTTATATTACAATGTTAATTCTTCTTATTATTGGATTATTCGTATAGTTTATATTTTGCATTACGAGCGCAGTACCGTGGAATTTGCGTCCCTAATTTGGAATCTGCAATATTCGGTCTACCGAAGCAGGATAGAATGTATCCAAAGGCGTTTTTTAAAACACATTACTTATCGCGGACGCTTCGTTCTTTCTACCTACGAGAGCAGACTGGACCACTTCGGTATTCAAGCTCTACAAGACCGACGCACAGTGGCTGATATGGTACTGTTACACAAAGTTATCCACAATACCATAGATAGTCCATACCTTGTCGAAAACTTACGTGTTTTCGTTCCTCCGCGATTAATTCGCAACTCACGCAAGTTTGAGGTCTCTCGCGCCAATACCAACTACGGTAAAAATTCCATCGCTTTTAGGCTGATGTGCACGTACGACTCTCGTTTCTCCACCATCGACATTTTCAACCTTAACCAACCGACGCTCGTTAAGGAATTATTCAAATCAATTTCACCTAACGAGCTTGTTAATACCTATCGTACTTAGTATTATACTTTTCATGCAACATATCAGTAGCTACTACAAAAATATTTATAAATATCTATAAATATTTATAATATATCCATAAATATCTATGAACATCAATTTATATCTGTATCTATATATCCACTGTACGACCTATCCATATCTATATTTATATCTGTATACATATACATATGCCATTTTCTAACTCCTTCTCCCTAATCACTTCCAATTCCTTACCTCTCCCATCGGTTTTTTATATTAATTCTATATTTAATATGAACTTAGTTTATTATATAATTATTTTTAAAGTAAATATGCTGAAATCTATTTGAAATAATATGTTACTTTCATAGGAAACGATTATCGGCGCAATGTATTTCTTTTTTTTTCTACAATATGTGTATGCCTTAGTATGTATATTTTATGCGCTGTATGTTTCCCGAAATAAAAATAAAAAAATAAGAAAATATATATAATTCACTAATTTTGGATGGTCCATTTAATTTCACTATTTCAAGTCAATTAAGTATTATTATTTCTATCTAGTTGTTGATTATTTTTATGGTGATTACTTTATGTTATTGTTTTTTTTTCGTTTGTCCATTTAATTTAAATATTTTAATTGGATTGACTATATTTACCTGTGATAACTCACTGTAGTAACTGCTACTAATTTTTCATTGTATACCTATTTTTATTTTAACAATCAATGTTCAGGTATTTTATATTTTGTTAATTAGGGAATCATATATTCCTAATACAACTTGAATATTACAACCTGTACAGATTTTACAAATAACTGAAATGGAATTGAAGTGATTGCCTCGTATACTAACTCAGCATTACAAACATAATGGCTATCTAAACAGTAATACCCCCACTGCAAAAACTTTTATACACCGCGCACTGTAACCCCATTCCTCTCTAAGTAAAATGTAGTATTAGTTTTGGATGACATTCAAAGTTTGTCAAAAAACCAATGTCAACGATCCAAATCCCCGTATCAAAGCAGTAAAAGTTTAATGTCATAAAGTAAAACCCTACCCACATCCCTCAAACATTATTTTATAAATTCAAGGCTCTCGATGTTAGGTAACTGTATTACAACAACTAATAATAAATTGAAACATACCATTGCTTTTTGTAAGTCCCTGTGCGTCGATCCGTTTATATGGCAAATTCTAATAAAATCTTTCCATTATTATTATATTCATCGATGTGAAGGGGGTCAAATTTATTGTGGAACATAGTAATACGAGTATCTGACGAAACATGGGCTTACAGATACGACCCTGAAACACAGCAGCAATCGACCGCTTGGGTCATTCAAGGTGAACAAAACCATATTAAAGTGGTGCACGTGCCAAGTACCGCGAAAAGGATGATCGTTTCTTTTTTACACGATTGCCTAACAAAAAAGGAGTGTAATGTGTAAAGGGTTCATCTATATTTGTTTTCCGTTTCTTTATTCCACCATAACGTCTAAACGCTTGGACCTATTTAGAAGTGTCTTGTATTGGTAAAATCGTTATGTGATCCAGAGCGCCATAGGTTACCTTAATTTTGCAAATATCAATCATCCCATCCCATCCTCTCCTATCCTTCGCTTTTTATTCGCGAATTATTCCAAATTTTAATTATATTTAAAAAATAGCATTGTTATTACTTGATTATTTTTTGTTATGTAATAAGTTTTTTCTTTTTTTTGTTAATGTTGATCTCTTGGCACCTAAATTCTTACACTTCCACAAAGGTTGGTTGTAAGAGATTGTATTTTAGGAAATAAGTCCGCCTTTTGTATGTCTTTGCTTCTTAAAGTGTGCAATAAAGAATCTCTATCTATCTATCTATTATTCTTGTATATAGGTCGTTTTATCCGGGTTGGTGCTGAGTGTGTATAGAACTATCCTGCTTTTGTATTTTGTATGAACCACTTGGACTCTCGCTCTCGTCTTATATTCGTCACTGAGTAAGAAACAACTACGCGGCCAACGATTTTCATCGCCAGAAGTAACTCACTTGTGTTATTCTTGTATATAGGACGTTTTATCCAGGTCCGTACTGAAATGAGTATGGAACTACCCTCCTTTAGTATTTTCTATGGACCACGTGGAATCTCGCTCCCATCTTATATTCGTCACTTTGAAGTATGTTTTGCGTGCGTATTTAACGCATGACGTGGTGCGAGCGCATGAGCTCATCCGCTTAACTAGTCCCGTGGATTCGCCGAATGGCGCCGCACTAAGACTGAAAATTTCAAAATTAATTCAATTATTAGCGCTCGGCGGCGAAAGACGAGCGCGCCTATGTGTCGCGCGACAGAGTCTCTCGTGCATAAAAGGGTTACCTCCTAAGCAGCGTGAGGTAAACCCGTTCGAGGGTTAGGTAATATTCATTGGGCATGGGGTAATTTCACACATGGTTTGGCCCCTCCGGCCGCTTTGATCAGGCGGTGCAGCCGTGCCGCGCCGCGCCGCGCGCCTCCCGCGCCTCGGACGATGAATCGGGCGCGGCCTGCCAGATTACCGCGACGGACGACCGATAATGCCGTCGCCACGCCATTACCCACTACCGTGACCGGCCATCCTCGACACCTTTGTCTTTCTACTCACACATATGCAGTACGCCCCCTTTCCCTCATCCTCGACCACTACTAAGATACCTATGTACACAACCGCCATGCAGCTTACCTATCTTCTATTGGACTGCGACTATCATTATATTATACTAGTGGTAATATTACCCGGTGTTGCCCGTAATATATCCGTGATCAAATACCTATGTATACCAATTTTCATGGCTATCGGTTGAACGGTATATACGTTGATGTGCTACAACGCCACCCAGTGGCGAGTTACAACAAAGTAAATAACGCGAGAATATTATGCGTGCTAAAATTTCTATGTGTACAAATTTTCATGGCAATCAGTTGAACGGTATATAAGTTTATGTGCTACAGCACCACCTAGTGGCCAGTTAAAACAAAGAGAATAGCGCGAAAATATTGTGCGTCCACAAATGTCTATGTATAGCAATTTTCATGGCGATGGGTTGAGCGGTGGAGAAGTTGATGTGCTGCAACTCTATCTGGTGGCGAGTTGCAACAAAGCGGATATAATAAAAGCCTTCTCCATGAAAAAACACATATATGTAGCAACTTTCGTGGTGATTGGTCAAACGGTCTCAGAATCTATTAGGCTCGGACAGACAGACAGGCAGATATACCAATATCCATTTTTATATTATACTATTAGGTGTAAAATTTAAATTTTACAAATTTTTCTGAAAATTTACCTAACATAAAAAATTGAGAATAACGAATTTAATAATGGAAATCATGTCCATTGTATTCTATGACCATGCGCCATCTCTCAGGTAACATACGAATTCCGTCGCGAAAGAGACTTTTAGGCTTCGAGGCAATTAAAAAATTATCAACTAATTTAAGCACATCGTCCAGCGTTTTAGAATGTTTATCCACTAAGGCGCGCTGTATTGACTGGAACAAATGGTAGTAGGATGGGGTCAAGTCTGGTGAATTAGGAGCGTGTCGGAGAAATTACCATCCCAAGTTTAAGATGGTCTTCTGAGTCCCGCGAGCAAGGTGAGGTCGAGCATTGTCATGCATCAGTATTACTTGCCTGCTTAAATGACTTTTTCTGATAAGGTTATTCTCTCAGTTTGTTCAATTGTGAGCTGTAGCGTTCCGGAGTCACCGTCTGACCAGTTTTCAGTAGTCCTTAATAAGGTACACCCTTCACGTCTCACCAGATACACAGGTAAACCTTTTTCAAATGGATGTCCTGTTTTGGCGTCGATTTACTGGGTTGCCAGGGTTCTACCCCAGAATTTTTAAGTTTGGTATTCTCGTAAGAAACGTTTTATCACCCGTATCGAATTTCCACAAGAAGTCTTTTTTTGTTACCGGGCAAGCAGTGAAAGGCATTGTTCATACGTTGACCTAGGTTGTACTTACTAAGAATAATGCAACATGTTTATCAAAACATAGGTCTTTGATCTTTTATAGTAGCCTATTTTTTAAACAAAATGAATAATGGCTTTGAGTAAATCATGTTTTATGTGACCTCTCAAAAAAAGGGATAGTCGCCTATTGTGGCGGATAGTAGCGTAACGTTAAAAACGCTTTTTTAACTTATTTCCTTCATTTTCACTGTCAGAACTTTAAATTTGTATTCTTCTCTTTCTT